>PISX010025264.1:0-26398 GCA_004024625.1 Mellivora capensis
TTTTTAATATTTATTAGATATTACATAATACTACATATGAAGCACTAATCTAAATAGTATGGTGTTTATACCAATGTACAAAGACCCTTATATTCTAGCTAAACCAACAAAATATGCACATTTGAAAAGATTGCTAATAACCAAAGCAGATAATCTTAAATGAACAATTAGTAATAGCTTAATAATGGCTGCTATGGGGAATTCAGAAGGGAGGTCCTGGAAGAAGAAAGAATTTAGAATGGCTTTATTTGAGATTTTAGTGGGAAGGGAGAGGGTCAGAATTAGCTAGGGCATGGTGAACACAGAGTACAGGTGATTAGCAGATATGGACCATTTTTAATCTTTACTGTACTTCTAAAAAAAACACAAGTGCTGACTATATACAGGACAGTGATGATGTTAACAATGTTGCTAATGATGGAGTTGTGAAGAAGGTAAGGATACTGACAGCACTAACAAATGACAATGATGATTCTAGTGAAATATGCCTTACAAGAGAAACCATTCTCTTTTTGCCAGTCTGGACTTGATTTGTATCAGTTAGTGTGAAATAGTCTCTCATTTCAATCTGCCATCCCAATCTAATTTTGATACCAATGCTGCAATGGGCTATTTTTTTCTTGCTTTATATCAATGGCTTAATGAATTTGTTTTTTTCAGTGGAACAGGAGAAAAGTTTGTGGGATGATGCTAATTTATCTGGCTAGGGTCTTGTTAATATACTTAGATTTGGTGAAGCATGGTCCACGGAGTGCTCAGGAAAAGCACAAATAATTGACAGCTTTCCCCAGAGTTTGCTTTCCTTTAGATGTCGCCTCAATTTCATCCCACAGACTTGGCTTCTGAACTGAGGATAATACAAGATAATAACCTTACCTCCAACTGAAAAAACAGTGTCCATGTATATAACCAACGTTAAGATTCTTTTGTTAACGCATTTATACATCTAAACTCACAAGAACACACACATGCATACAGAGGCACACCCAGGCGCTCCATTTTACGTGAAAGATCTTGCCATTTTACTCTTAAGCTTGGGAAAATTGAAGGCGCGAAGGCAAGCATGTTCTCAGTTCCACTCTGTAGAGGCTGGAGCTAAAATGACGCCTGGAAAACAAATGCAGTGACCTTTAAAGGAATCAAGAAGAAGCTATTTCCAGCACATTACTAAATGCTATATTTTAAAGGTTCTAACCTTATTTGCTACAAGTGTATAATATCAAGAAACCCTTGTGAGGGAAGGGTCTGCATTCATCACATGGCATAAGTCACTTACAGAAGAGATGAGAAAGTTATTACTTTCTAACTTGCAGACACCAAAGTTCAACCCAGCTCCTTTTGTGGTTGGCTGCATTAAATAAGGTTCAGGGATCACTTGGAGAATTACAGGTTTCCTGACCTAACAAAAATAAAAAGTTTTCTGCAAATAACAATGGCTAGATCATCATGCAGAGCAGTTTATGACACATACACACACACACTCCACTTTTCAGTTTCTGCCAGCAGGCAATCTGACCCTTAATGTGTGTACGGTATTGCATTTCCTCTTCCAGTTGATTAATAGGTATGGATCTATAAGACCCACTATCAAAATAAAGAATGAGTAAACAGAAGAAAATTACTCATTAAAAAAAATCCTAACAGTATTTGAAATTGAAGTTGGACTGCACTATGAAGGTCTGGAGAATTACTTGCAAAAAAGTAAAATATAGAGTCATAACACTAAATATCTTAATATTTAATAGTAGACAGATCTTAATAATACAATATCTCCTTATAGTTGTATACTTTTTTATAATACAAAACACTGGTATTTGGCCATACTTTTATATTCATAACCTCATTATATTTTATAGATTAAAAGTAAAGATCTCCCACAGGTCAGCTTCAGCGAATCTTTTTCCCACCCTGATTGCATAACCTACATCTGTGAAGGAGTGAGTTGCCAGTTATCTCAAGAATATAGGATTCATAAATTGGCCAAACCAATAAAACATCATGGGGGGGCCTATGTGGTCAGAATTGCCTCCAGTTCACCTTTATGCTAAGTGGAGACGTCAAAACATTAGTAAATAACCCTGATCACCTAACGATTTGCTGGCCTCTGTGTTGTGGTCTGACTGATCTCTGATTTTTAATGGTGGACTGGAAATCCATTTCAACCTAGTTAGCATAAAAATCATTGTTACTGTTTATTGGTTTTCCATACTAAGAATTCAAAGAATGAGCCCAGAAGCACAAACCAACTACATGAGGCCTATGACATGGCTTTTCAGGCAAGAGGGAGTTCTCTTAGGATTCTATCTGGGTCAGAAAACAATTATGTGAGTTTGAAATCTCTTATTTAACTGAAGCCCCAGGCAAAAGAAACTAATGAGGGCATTGCTTTCACAAGCAGCAACAGGCAAAGTCAAAGAAGAAAAGAAAACCAAATAGTTAAAAGTACTATGCAAACTACACTCAGAAATCAGAGCAGTTTCACAATTAAGGGTGGGGAAAAGCTGGGAATCTCAGCAACAGAGATGTTAAATCAAGGAGCCGCTTAGACCTTACAGTCTTGCCAATGGTTCCTTTGTGACTTGCCTCATCACAGTTCCAAAGCTCCCTTAGCTGAGTTACTGAAAATCTAAGGTCTATGGCAGCTGCTGACTTTTAACGGCACAATGAGTATTCTAAAGTGTTTTGGGCTACTATTGTTGAGGCTCTCTAAAATGAAACAAAATACACATTGACTTTCATTACAGAGATCCCAATATTATTATAAGTCAAAAAGTGTTTCTGCAAGATAACTCCTTATACCCTAGGATGTGATAAAATAAACTCAGGGAAGGTTAGGCCTGTGAAGTCCCTCATGCTAGCCCATCCTGAATCAGTTTGGATTGCTCAGTCTGGGCATTTTTTTGCTGCCCCACCTTTTTTTTTTCCCCCATTGCCTCCAGGAGAAACTTCGTGCATAGATGGTTTTATTCAATTCAAACTCAATAAATGTAATCAAAAGTGACAGTAGTGGACACAATATATTGGAGACAAGTGTCAGGGCTCCCCTCATATTCCCTGTTGGCAAAATTAGTCACGGGTTTGCCAAGGGAGACTGGAATGATCTGTTTTCAGTTGAACTTCAGGTTCATATGACTTCAGTGGAAGGACATATTTATTTATCTACTTACAATCATGCTGGATATTGGCATGTAGCCAATATGCCATTTCTAGGTTCCAGGTGGATATCATGCCTTCTTGGTCTCCATGTCTTTGCTCTATTTGCCTCTATAACAATAATGGCTAACTTTCACTGAGTGCATCTAATATGCCAGGCTCTGGTCTAAATACTTGCTATGAGAGTACTCATTTTATCTTCTGAATAATCCTGGCAGTGGGTGCTATGATTATTCCCATTTTCCTATTAAGGAAACTGAAGAATAAAGAGGCTAAAGGACTTGTCAAGGTCACACAGCCAGTGAGTGGCAGAGCTGAAATGTGAACCTAGTTCATTGATTCTGGATATTTGCTACCTCACAAAGTTTTATGAGGATTCAAACATTTCTAACACATAGTACATAAATTGACTTTTTTTTATTATTTAGACTCATATTCTATTATTATCCAATTTTATTAACTAGGTTTTTAGAACCATCTTAAAGACTTTGACTTACATGTAAATTATACTCTTTCCTGGGCTTATCTTCTCAAAGTATAGTGGAATTTGACAGGATGCAAATATATAATATTTAATCTTACTAGTTAACAACGAAACCACCATGATCGTTGGTTTTATGCCTCAACTTGGCTAGGCTACAGTGCTGAGATATTTGGTGGAACATTATTCTGGATGTTACTATGTTTTTTGGATGAACTTAACATTTTAGTGGACTTTGAGTAAAGCAGATTACCCTCCACAATGCATTGGGTCTTATTCAGTCAAAGGCCTTAACAGAACAAAGACTGACTTCCCTGAAAAAGAAAGAATTCTGCCAGTAGAGGTCTTTGGACTTAACTCCAACATTAGCTCTCCCGGGGTCCCCAGCCTGAGCTACAGGTAGGTCCCCTACCCTGAAGATTTTGGACTTATTAGTCTCCATAATCACATGAACCAATTCCTTTTAAGTTTCTTTCTCTCTCTCTCTCTCTCTCCCCCTGTGTATAGACACACACACACACACACACACACATCTTATTAGTCCTGTTTCTCTGGAGAACCTTGACTAATATACCTACAACCTAAAATGTTAAAAACTAGCCTGACTCATGGGCATTTTTCACCAGCCTACACAATTTCATCATTTCTTCCCATCCTCCCTGGAACCATGAGAGTTATAAAATCCCCACATTCTTCCCTAGAGGGGTGGACCTTCACAGTCTCATTTGTTTGTTCTTACTCCTTTTTGGTTCCATTGCCCGGAAAGAAGAACTCTAGGCTGTACAATAAACAAACAGAAATGAGAGCAGAGTGAGCAGATTGCTTGAGGCTGTGGCTTGTTCTTGGATACCTGGTCATCCTGAGAACAAGCCCACACAGCTAGTGAGGAGGGCAGCTTGGCCAGGTCTCCTCTGCTTCATCTGCCTTTCCCATACCTGACCACAGTCCTTGCATTGGCTGAAAACTAAGATGTGATTGATTAAATATCATGCCAGAGATTTTATGCCTAATTATTTAAATTCCCTACAGCTAATCTTTAGGAACACAGTGAAAAAATATTATCAATAGCTTGCAGAAGATAAATCTCACACCATCAAAAGCAAGTGTAGCATTTCACCCCGTTCTGCTTGTTAATTCCTCAGCACAGCCTTCCTTTTCATATGTTAAAGACTTCTTATAGGATGGAATGATGTGTTATGTTATAAACAGTTACTGGGTGGTTTAAGGCAGTCATAGGTGGGTGGTTCCCCCCCTTCTTTTTTTCTCACTATTGTCACTTTAAAAATAAAAAAGCTATCCTCTCTAGAAAGCACAAGATACAAAACCAATATGTTTGCCTTTCAATTAAATACCTCAGGCTCTCAGCTTGAGTGCAACACCCCAACATCAATGAGAGATTTTTCTAAGAACTGTGAAATGCAGGACTGTGGCTGCCAGTGTTTCTGTGCAGGAATCCTGCTAATGAGCTTTAATGTCCTTGACAGCTCAGATTGCTCTGGGCTGAAGCATGGTCTACACATTGTCACCTTGGGTGTGTCTTTATTCCTGAACTTAATCTATTAAGTCATATTTGAGGTTTGACAATCAAAATGTTCACATGGATTCAAATGTTCCTTTTTTCTTTTTTTTTTAAAGTTCTGTCCAATGGAACTATGAAAATGATGTCACAGGTATAGTCCAAATTTCTCCCTTCCCTCTTTTTAACAGGCTTTTTTTTTAAAGAGCAGTTTTAGGTTCATGACAAAATTGAGCAGAAGGCTACAGAGATTTCCAATACAGCCTCTGCCCTACATAGGCACACACTCCCCACATATCAATATCACCCACCAGAGCAGTACATTCATGACAGTGGATGAACCTACATTGACACATCATTATCACCCAAAGCCCATAGTCTACATTAGGGTTCACTCTTGGTGTTGGACATTCTATGGATATGGGAAAACATGTAATGACATATATGCACCATTCAGTATGATACAGAGTAGTTTCACTGCCCTAAAAGTCCTGTGATCTGCCTATTTATCTCTCCTCACCTTCTAACTCCTGGCAAGCACTCCATAGGGGAGTGGTCTCCATATGTTTTGGTCTCCATACGTCTCCATAGTTTTGCCTTTTCCAGAATGTCAGAAGTTAGAAATGATGTGGGAAATAAAGGCAGAAGAGAAATTACTGAATTTCCTTTCTACCTACAACCCATTGACAAGTCCTTAAAACAGGCAGTGACATTCCTCTAGGGACTCAACTGCCTAGCTAATACTTTGCTAAGGGCAAAAGGCAATCTTAGCCTGACCCCCAGGATCCTATTAAGTCTACTTTAACATATAAAAATTCCTTTAGAAATCTCCTTTATCGGGGCGCCTGGGTGGCTCGGTGGGTTAAAGCCTCTGCTTTCGGCTCGGGTCATGATCCCAGGGTCCTGGGATCGAGCCCCGCATCGGGCTCTCTGCTCCGCGGAGAGCCTGCTTCCTCCTCTCTCTCCCTGCCTGCCTCTCTTGCCTGCTTGTGATCTCTGTCTGTCAAATAAATAGATGAAGTCTAAAAAAAAAGAAATCTCCTTTATCTCTAACCCCCCAAAATACCTGTTGGCAATCATCCCCCAAGCATATGGCCCACCAATATAACCTGAAGGGTCTCATGACTAAGGTTTTATTAGACAGTAATAAATGACTTCTTCCCAATAATAGCTAGCCCCCTTCAAAGTCCTGGAAACCTTGCTTCCAAAATTCCTTAGAGATTTATACTAGCCCTAACCCTCTCCCAAGTTGGAAGTATATAAGGTGTCACTCCTCATGACCCCATTGCAGCTTTTTCTGCCCACCGTCCTCCCTGTGCTTAAATAAAACCAACTGTTTGAACAAAAGATGTCTCAAGAATTCTTTCTTAGCTATCAGCTTCAAACCCTAATGTTCTTTCTTACATCAGAAATATACAGATTGCTCTAAGTAGCATAAACATTTTCACAATGTTTGTTCCAATCCATGAGCATGGAACGTTTTTCCATTTCTTTGTGTCTTCCTCAATTTCTTTCATGAGTGTTCTATAGTTTTCTGAGTACAGATTCTTTGCCTTTTTGGTTAGATTTATTGCTAAGTATCTTATGGTTTTGGGTGCAATTGTAAATGGTATTGACTCCTTGATTTCTCTTTCTTCTGTCTCATTTGTGTATAGAAATGCAACTGATTTCTATGCATTGATTTTATATCCTAAAACTTTACTGAATTTTTTATGAGTTCTAGCAGTTTTGGAGTGGACTCTTTTGGGTTTTCCACATCAAGTATCATCATATCATCTGCAAAGAGTGATAGTTTGACTTCTTCTTTGCTGATTCAGATGCCTTTTATTTCTTTTTGTTGTCTGATGCTGAGGTTAGGACTTCTAGTATTGTGTTGATAAGCAGTGGTGATAGTGGACATCCCTGCCATGTTCCTGACCTTAGGGGAGAAGCTCTCAGTTTTTCCCCACTGTGGATTTTTCAAAGATGACTTTTATGATATTGATGTATGTACTCTCAATCCCTACACTATGAAGAGTTTTGATCAAGAAAGGATGCTGTACTTTGTCTAATGCTTTTTCAGCATCTATTGAGAGTATCACATGGTTCTTGTTCTTTCTTTTATTAATGTACTGTATCACATTGATTGATTTGCAGATGTTGAACCAACCTTGCAGCCCAGGAATAAATCCCACTTGGTCGTGGTGAATCAGGTTTAAATTCTACCTACATTATATCCTCCCCAATGACACACAGAGACACTGATAAGAAAATTAACTAGCTGCCTAACTGGTCGTTTGTATCACATAATTCAAACTATTTTTTTATCAAACCAACCCATTGTTTCTGACTGTTTATGCATCTCCATGATAATGTAAGCTGAAGGCACCCAAAGTTTCCTGGTTGAGTTCTTGGATATTTACTGAATGTATGAATATTTACTGTGAATATTTACTGAATATTCAGTGAATATTTACTGAATGAATGCCCATTTATTTACTTGTTTTGTTTTTTCTTCCAAATTTGTATTTAAATTCCAGTTAGTTAACATACGGTGTAATATTAGTTTCAGGTGTATGATTTAGTGATTCATCACTTACATAAAACATCCAGTTCTCATCACAGCAAATGCTCTCCTTAATCCCCATCAGCTATTTAACCCATCCTCCTACCCCCACCCTTTACCCCTGTCCACCTCCCTTCCAGCAACCCTGTTTGTTCTCTGTAGTTAAAAGTCTATTTTGCCTCTCTTCCCCCACTCCAAGTTTATTTGTTTTTTTCTTAAATTCCACATATAAGTGAAATCATGTGGTATTTGTCTTTCTCTGACTGACTTATTTTACTTAGCGTAATACTCTCTAGCTCCATTGACATCATTGCAAATTCAAGATTTCATTCTTTTTTATGGCTGAGTGATATTCCTCTGTGTGTGTGTATGCCCCACATCTTTTTTTCCCCTATTCATCAGTTGTTGGACATTTGGGCTCTTTTCATAATTTGGCTATTGTTGATAATTCTGCTATAAACATAGGGGTGCACATATCCCTTTGAATCAGTATTTTTGTATCCTTTGGGTAAATACCTAGTAGTTTAATGGCTGGGTCATAGGGTAGCTCCATTTTTAACTTTTTGAGGAATTTCCAGAGTGGCTGCACCAGTTTGCATTCCCTCCAACAGTATAAGAGGATTCCCTTTTATTGACATCCTCACCAATATCTGTTGTTTTGTTCATTTTAGCCATTCTGACAGGTGTGAGGTAATATCTCATTGTAGTTTTGATTTGCATGTCCCCAATGATGAGTGATGTTGAGTATATTTTCATGTGTTTGTTAGCCATCTGTATGTCTTTTTTAAGAAAATGTCTATTCATGGGGCGCCTGGGTGGCTCAGTGGGTTAAAGCCTCTGCTTTCGGCTCAGGTCATGATCCCGGGTCCTGGGATCGAGCCCCGCATCGGGCTCTCTGCTCAGCGGGGAGCCTGCTTCTTCCCCCTTTCTCTCTGCCTGCCTCTCTCTGCCTACTTGTGATCTCTCTCTCTGTCAGATAAATAAATAAAAATCTAAAAAAAAAAAAAAAAGACTCTCTAAGAAAATGTCTATTCATGTCTACTGTCCATTTTTTAACTGTATTATTTGTTTTTGGAGTGTTGAGTTTTTCAATTTTTTATATATTTTGGATACTAACACTTATCCAATATGTCACTTGCAAATATCTTCTCCAATTCCAAAAGTTGTCTTTTAGTTTTGTTGACTGTTTCACTGTGCAGAAGCTTTTTATCTTCATGAAATCTCAATAGTTTATTTTTGCTTTTGTTTCCTTTGCTTCAGGAGACATATCTAGTAAGAAGCTGCTTGGGCTGATGTCAAAGAGATTACTACCCATGTTCTCTAGGATTTTGATGGTTTCCTGTCTCACATTCATCCACTTTGAATTCATTTTTCTGTATGGTGTAAGAAAGTGGTCCAGTTTCATTCTTCCACATGTTGCAGTCCAGCACCATTTGTGGAAGAGACTGGACCACTGGATCTATCCAATGGATAGTCTTTCCTTCTTTGTCAAATGGACCCATGGTTTTGGGTCCATTTCTGAGTTTTCTATTCTGTTCTAGTGAACCGTGTGTCTGTTTTTGTACCAGTACCATACTTTTCTGATCACTACAACTTTGTAATATAACTTGAAGTCTGAAATTGTGTCCCCTCCAGCTTTGCTTTCCTTTTTCAAGACTCCTTTGGCTACCCTGGATCTTTTGTAGTCCCATACAAATTTTACGATAGTTTGTTCTACCTCTGTGATGAATGCTGGTGGTATTTTGATAGGGATTACATTAAATATGTAGATTGCTTTGGGTAATATATACATTTTAACAAAATTTGTTCTTCTAATTAATGAACATGGAATGTTTTTGCATTCTTTTGTGTCCTCTTCAATTTCCTTCAGAAGTGTTCTATAGTTTTCAGAGTACAGATCTTTTACCCCTTTGGTTAGGTTCATTCCTAGGTATCTTAGTACAATTTTTGGTACAATTGTAAATGGGATCGATTCCTTAATTTCTCTTTTTGTTGCTTCATTATTGGTTTATAGAAATGCAACAGATTGCTGTACATTGATTTTGTATCCTACAACTTTACCGAATTCATATGTCAGTTTTAGCAATTGTTTGGTCGAGTCTTTTGGGTTTACAGTATCATGTCATCTGCAAATAGTGAAAGTTGGACTTCTTCCTTGACAACTTGGATGGCTTTTATTTCTTCTTGTTGTCTGATTGCTGAGGCTAGGACTTTTAGCACAATGTTGAATAAAAGTGGTAAGAGGGGACATCCTTATCTTGTCACCCTTGCTCTTAATCACTACACTATAACAAGAGGATTATAAAGAAATTATGAAAGCAAATAAAAAGTGTAAAGAGTTACTTACAAAGGCTGCATTTCCTACATGGTTTTAACTGTAAATCAAGGAAAAGTAATTACCCACATAATCTAAAGTAGATTTGGTGGCAGGAATCAGTATTAAAAACAATAGCAAAAACCTAAGCCTCCATTTCTTTTTATGTTTGTTTGTGCTAATATTATTATGTTGATTTAGAAGGAACACGCTGGGAATGGACTGAAGAATAACCCTGGGCCAGCCTGAGGTACTCCCGGGGTTGGATCACTTCAAATAAGGTGAAGGGAGACCCAAGTCCCACTTTGAAATATAGGTGGGAAAAGTCTACTGATGACTTGAACCGCCATATCTGATCTTTACTCTAAAACTGTTGCTTTTACACACGCTAGAGGGCAGCTCCTGAGAGGTGCTACAGCATCATGGTTAAGATGTTGAGCTCTGGAGCCCTGTGAACTGAGTGTGAATTCTCAGAAAGAACTTAGTGTGAATTCTGACTCTCCTGGAAGAGTCCTCTTGCCAAGTTTCTCAGCCACACCAGCTCTGGCTCCTGATCTGAGCAACGGGGGCGGGGGGGGGGGGAATAGCACTTACCTAATGGATTATTTTGAGGGTTAAGTGAGATGACACTTTTAAAGATAACACTTAACCTTGGAACATAGTAACACCCCCAAAATTTTGCTAGTATTCTGTAATGCCAATCCATACTGGTCAATAGTGTCTCTCAACTAGATATATGCCTAAAAGGTGGGTTTCTAAGACTTTTGCTTTTCTGTATCTACCTTTCTGCTCAGTATTTACAATGCTCAATAAATATGATTGGCAAGAAGAGCAAAAGTTCTCCACATACAAAATTCTGAAACAAAACAAAACAAAAAAGACACCAAGTGAGTGGATTGCCATTTGGTCTTTTGATCATTCTATTCATATTTGTATCAGAATCCTTCTCTTTTATAAATCAGAAGAATAATTTCAGGAAGCCACAGATATCCTCATGTAACATTAAATATTAAAATCAGAGCTGGGCATGAGCCTTGAAAATATCCAGACAAACACATACTGAAAACATGTTACAAAGCCCTCTGCAGCACAATGAGCCAAGGGTGGCCAATGCGTCCGTGCAGCTGTGTACTCAGGGAACACGCTCCCATTTGTCAGAGGCTGTCCATCTTGAGCACAGCTTACAGGCCTCTTCTCAAGAATGAGGTCACCCCACAGCCCAGATGGGCAGACAGACTGTAGAATGAGATACGTCTGGGTGCAGATGTGGGAAGATTGGGACTAACAACCATAATGGAAACAGGAAATGAAAGTTAGGTCACCCCAACTGCACAGTTGTTGAAAAAGCAAAACTTAGCCATGTGGAATAATTTTCATGCTCCATAATGTTTACCACCAATCAGCCAATTTTACCAATAGGTTAGGCCATCACTATGGGGAAAAAAAAACCAAAAACCAACAACTCTCAAGGGTATGCATTAGGCCCCTTCCCCATCACTCTTCCTAAATTCTTCCTGCACTTCAACATATCGCTAGACCTATAAGGTCATCTTATTCAAATATTTTAATAGCAAAACCATATTTCTCCCTACTATTTAGAGCCACTACAAAGAACTTTGCAAGATCTTTGAAAACCAGAGGGACTTACTGGTACATAAAACAAGAAAAAATAATGGGAATCTAGTGATAATAAAAGAGCATGCTCCGTCCCTTACAGTATACATAGATATGGATGTTTACTGTATAATAGATCCACATGCCCACCCATACACACACATGAGCACAGACAAATACATTTAGTGCTTTTGACCTTTATATGAGAAGTTATTTTGGAAAAAAATGTTGCTGGGTCTCTAGGCTAGGAGAGCAGTGAGTCATTAATCTCTCAAGATGGTTAGCTTATGCTTGCTGCTGTGATGTTACTGACCTCACCCTCCAAAAGCACATCCAAGGCTGTGTGCTGACCTGAAAACTATGTTTGAATAGTCTGACACTCTGCCCTTGACCTCACATGGACATTGATGTCTTTTTGGATGAAGATAAAAGTCATGCACAACTAACACGTACAGTCTAACAAAATTACCAGCTCCAAACCCTGCTAATTTTTCTAAAACTATGTATAACACTCTACTATTTCTAAAAGTCCACGATTTTACTCTTTAATATATACCAGCATTTTTTTAAAGTTGGGAAGCATCCTACACAAAATCTTTTCTAATTCTGCAAACTCTCTGTGATTATTCCATTTTCTGAAAATCTTAGAGTTTATGCGCCATGTCACCTAATTGTAAAACATCTTACACAATTCTCCTGTTGTTTCACTTATATTAGGCCTGCTTTCCCAAATGAAGTGGGGCCAGAAAGAGGCAAAACTTAGGGAAAATGCTTGGGAAAAAAGTTGCTTTCTTTATTTGCTATTTTAAAGCAAGAGCGGGGAAGAGCATAGGGACTGCTGAGTTTATTAGCTGGAAATCCATTTATGTATATCAGAATTAAGTAGAATTCCCCAGATTTTATCTTACCTACCAAAAAGAAAAAAAGATTTAGACTAGAAAGGAGAGTATGGACAAACTTAGATGAGAGAAACTAGAGCCTAATTCAAGAGTCAAATATAAAACTAGCAAGCTGAAGAGAATGAATTTAAATTCCATGTCTCAGAAGAAATGCACTCAAGATAAAATTACTAAACTCTTTAGAAAACCACAATGCAGAGAGGAGATCTTTGGAAAAAAGAAGACTAAAGAGTTTATCGGGCTACAAACTCAGTACAGTCCATTCATTCAATAGTTTATTCATTGACAAATATGTGTCAGGAACATACTAATCTCAGGGACTACCCAGTATATGCCTGGAATTATTTTAGGCACCTTTAATGCAAAAAACAAGACAGATGAAGTTTCTGCTCTGATGGAGTTGAGATTCTAGTGGTAGATATAGAAATTACACAAATGATTAAACAAACATGTAATGGCAACTGGAGATAAGTGCCAGGAAGAAAAATAAAGCAGAGCAAGGAAACAGAATGTGACTGTGGGGAGATATAAAGGTTCTATTTTAGACAGAGTAGTCAAATATGGACTTTCTGAGTAATTGATATTTAAGCAGAAATGAACTAAGGGAACAAACAATAAATACAATGATCTAGGGACAAGAACAATACAGGTATAGGGCACAGCATCTGCAAGAGTCTGGAGTAAGGAAGGAGCTTAGTGTGTACAAGAAATAGAAAGAACAAAAAGAATTGCCCAGGTGGCTAAAGCAGAGGGAGATGAAGAGTAGGGTGGGACAGGTGGGCAGATCATGCAGGATCTTCTTGGCCCAGTAAAGAAGACTAGATTTTGTGAGAGTGTGAACTGGAGGATCCTGAAGAGCTCTGAGTAGGGAAGTATCATAAGGTCATTTATAATTTAAGAAGATTGCTCTGTCTGCCATGAGAAGAAAACATTAAATAGGATCCCAGAGAGGAAACTCCAAGACAATTTAAGAGGCTCTTTCATCAGCACAGAAGAGAGATGGTGACTGTGGTACAGGGATTGCAGGTGGAACACAGCAATGGGTTGAGGGGAAGGAGTCAAGAATGATAACTGGGTGTTGTCTAGAGCTAATAGAGTGATTTGTGGGGCTGTCTACTGAGATGAGGAAGATTGGTGGAAGAGTGGAATTGGGAGCAAGGTAGAGAATCAAAAGTTACATGGGAAGCAATATTATTAACTATGCACCGCAACTGCTAAAAATAACTAATAGGAACTTTGGCTATATTGTTGGAAATTTAGTATCCAGATCAAATGACACAATACATCCTCTCTACTGTTTGCTGTCTGTACGACATCATAACCACTCTGTTCAGTACTAGACTTTACATGTCAAGGGGGATAGTGACAAAAGCCTACATTCAGAGGACAGAGTCTAGGAAAGAGAAGGGGCTGACATGACAAGAGCTTGAGGAAACTGGGGAGGCTGGAAGTCAGAAATCCAGGCATCACCAGTTGGTTCTCTCTGAGGGCAATGGGGAGGATATGCTCCATGCCTGTGCTTAGCTTCTGGTGGTCTCAGGTGTTCCTTGGGATTCTCCCTGTGTCTTCTCCTCCACCTCCCTCTGTAAGCATCCATATCTTCACATATCACTTTTGATATACGGACTCCAGTATGACCTCATCATAATTAATTAACTATAACTGTACCAGGAGAGCCACCACTGAGAAAGGTGAATATAGCACATAGTGGTTGTTTCTCAATTATTAAAAGAAATTGAACTTATCCTGTGACTATAAAAGGCACTTGAGAAGAGGTGGGTGGAAGATACCAGGAGACAGACTTAAAAAAGGAAGGGCTTTCTATCAGTTAGGAAACTGTTCCAAAACAGACTAGCCAAGAATTCATCAGGGAGGCATATCAGATAGGAAACTGGACCAGGTGATACCCAAGCCCCTTCCATCATGAGGGTTCTGTTACTGTAGATGTAAACTCTTCCTGGTTAGAAACCATCATAACCTTATTTTTAAAGTCTCAAATAGGGGCCCCTGGGTGGCTCAGTGGGTGGCTCAGAAGCCTCTGCCTTCGGCTCAGGTCTTGATCCCAGGGTCCTGGCATTGAGCCCTGCATCGAGCCCCACATCGAGCCCCTCATCGAGCTCTCTGCTCAGCAGGGAGCCTGCTTCCCTGCCTCTCTGCCTACTTGTGACCTCTGTCAAATAAATAAATAAAAATCTTTTAAAAAAAAGGTCTCCAATAGGTTACATAGCAGAGGGTCAAAATATACTTAAAAATCCAACTTTTTTGACTTGACATTCAAATCTAGCCAATAAAACTTTAAAAAATATTTGTTAGTATTTTTTATTATTTATTTTTTGTGGAAGAGTGCTGATGAGGTATTTGTTCTCTGCAACAGAAAGCCTGGGTCAATTCTTTCAATTAATAACAAACTAAACCTCATAGTAAACAAGGAAAACACAGAACCCTACAAAGTAACTCGGTAAATCGCTCCTGCCCCTAAAAAGACCAGATAGAGAGAAACCCAGAGTGAGTGAGAACAGGAAAAACATTCCAGTTAGACACATCTGCCAGTGATCTTGAACAACTCTATTTCAAATGATTGTTTTAAGAAAAAAATGAGATTGCCCCTGTATAAGGCACCTAGCAAGTGCCTGAACCCCAACAAGTGGTTACTGTTGTTTTATCAATATAATTACTCACAAATATTAAAACATGTCTATATGTTGTGCTATATGATCTTTGGTTTAAGAATTTCCAGGGAGATGGAGTGAGGCCTTTTCAGGACCTTCCTTTCACAGTGTTTAGAGCATAGTACTGAGGTTCATTAATGAATCATCTATAAATTGATGGGGTATGATGACCTTTAGATCCTCACTGTTCTCACAGACAAAATTTCTATGTGATTTACCACCATGGAGAATATTCCCCCAAATGTGCTAAGACTCCCAAATTGGAATTAATAAGAAATTTTAGTAAAAGTGGCTGAATATGATATGACCATGTGGAAATAACTTTTTTTCATTCTAGTTAGAAAATATCATGAAAAAATGACATTTATAAAATCAAAAATCCATAAAATCCTTAAGACAATACTTAGCAAGACATGCATGAGACCTGTGTAAAGAAAATGTCAGAGTTCCTGAAAAATATAAGCTAATTATTTAATAATTGGAGACATAATGTTCTCAGATGGTAAAACTAAATGTTCTAATCATGTTAATTATTGACAAATTGAGTTGTTTGTTTAAAGCATATCCAAAAAAAAAACCCCAACAGCATTTTTCTCTCATTTAGCATGCTTGACAAAAAAGTTTCAAAAGTTCATATGAAAGAATGTGTTTGTGTAAGAATGGCTAAACATATTTCAAAGAGAAAAAAAAATGAGAAAAGACTGGGTACAATACTGTAGATGTTATATTTCAGTACATGAACAAACTAAGTTCTGAATACACTCTAAAGCTAAATACAAAGTCCAAGCCTTAAAAATAAGGGGGCAAACCCAAATGGGTGAATATCTATCATCTCTCTAGTAGGGAAAGTCTTGAAAACAAGAGAACAAGCAGGAAGGAAGGAAGAAAGGAAGGAAGGAAGAAAGGAAAGAACCCATGGGATTGTTGATTATTTAAATACATAAAGGTTTACATTATTTGTCAATTAAAATAGTATTAGCTAAATTAAAATGTATGTAAACCAAAAGAATATTTGCAAGAATATGACAGAGGTTTACTATTCAGTGTATAAAAAACTCATATGAAGTTTATCTTAGTCCAGATATCTAAGATGTGGACTATAAGACAGGATTAAAAGTGGGAGGATTTTAAAGATACAAATGTAGTGGTCCAAAGGGGCACATGCACCCCAATGTTTATAGCAGCAATATCCACAATAGCCAAACTCTGGAAAGAGCCTAGATATCCATCAAAAGATGAATGGATAAAGAAGATGTAATGTATGTATGTGCATGTGTGTATACACACACACATGCACTGGAATATTATGCAGCCATCAAAAAAAACGGGAATATACATACACTGGAATATTATGCAGCCATCAAAAACTCCAAAATCTTGCCATTTGCAACAATGTGGATGGAACTAGAGGTTAGGGTATTATGCTAAGCAAAATAAGTCAATCAGAGAAAGACAATTATCACATGATCTCACTGGTATAAGGAATTTGAGAAATAAGACAGGATCTGAGGGGAAGGGAAGGAAAAATGAAACAAAACAAAACCAGACAGGGAGACAAACTATAAGAGACCGTTAATCTCAGGAAACATAAAGAGGGTTGCTGGAGTGGAGGAGGGTAAGAGGGATGGGGTGGCTGGGTGATGGAATTTGGGAGAGTATGTGCTGTGTATTGTGTAAGACTGATGAATCATAAATCTGTACGCCTGACCAAATAATACATTACATGTTAATTTTTAAAAAGTGGGAGGATTTTATTAGGGGTTTTAGTTTCCTGGGGCTGCCATAACAAAATACCATAAACTGATGGTCTAAATGGAAATGTACTGTCTCACAGATCTGGAAACTAGACATCAGAAATTCAGGTGTCCACAGGGTCAGTTCTCTCTGTGGGCTGTTGGGGAGGATCTGCTCCATGCTCGTCCCCTATCTTCTAGTGGTCTCAGATGTTCCTTGGCTTATGGATAGCATTCTCCCTTTGTCCCCACTTCATCCTCTCTCTTTAAACATCTATCTCTTCATATGGTGTTCCTTATATAAGGACACCAGTCATATTGGATTAAGGGACCCTCCTACTCCAGTATGACATCATCTTAACAAGTTACATCTGCAATAACCCTATTTCTGAATAAATTCACATTCTGAGGTACTAAAGGGTAGGACTTCAACACATGAATTTGGGGGGAGATAATTCCACTTATAACACTAGGAGAACTGCTTATGTGAAAGGAAATAAGGAGGAAGCCAGGCACGTTGGGAGAGCCATAAGAGATGGGGAGAGATGTAAGCCTGCCTGATAGTCTAAAGAAAGGACATGAAGCCACGGGAAAGTCCTTGAGACAAAAATCAGCCAACAAAGAAGTTCTGTGTCTCCTAAGAATGGGTCTGCCTTGGCATCCCCCCACATTCAGTCATTGGTAAGGAGCATCCCATCAGTGGTGTGGCCCCAGTGTAAATGGAACAATGGATTACAAAGTGCTGCAGTTGGGGCCCTCAGTCAATAATGCTTCTGTAGTAGGAGCTCTGGGAGGCACCTTCTCATGGCTGCCACAATACCATCATAGGTAAATAGACAAAGAAAATATGAATAGCTCAGCTTCACTGGCAATCGTGAAAGTACAATGTAAGACAGCACCATTTTTTCTTTTAAAATTATCAAAGTCCGGGTTCTTTTTAAAAATAAAGATATTTAGTGCTGGTGAGGGTGAGCTGTTAGTAATGTTACTGATAGGCTGTTATGAATGTAAACCGGTACAACTGTTCCGATATACAATTTGGTAAAAATGTGTCTTTTAAAATGCCATGTGCTTTTACCTAGTCATTCCTCACTTAGAAATCTATCCTGCTCAGCAATGCATGTAAAGATGTACGCACAAAAAGATTACTATAGTATTTATAGTCATAAAAAATAGATGCAATCAAAAAGAAAGTTTTAATCACAAGAAAATCTAAAGAAAATGTTGATGCATTTACTTAATGGGATAACATAAAAGCTACCAAAATTACACTTTTGAAGAGATTGTAATGCTATAGGAAAACCCTTATGATAAAATGTTAAGTTAATGAAGATCATTTGTATTTTCATATGTAATTTGAACTCAACTATGTAAAAAATATGGGCATAGGAAAAATAACTGGAAGGAAGCCTGTCACATTTTAACAGTGATTATTCCTGGGTATAGGAAGATTTTTGCATGATTGTACTCTTTGCATTCATCTTTTTTCTTCTCTATATTTTGCAAAATGAACATTTAAACCAGCCATTTATTTATGTTAAAATGGCAGCTCTACCACAGGAGGAAAGGAGATAAGAATTAGCCAATGGCAGGAGGTTTTGGTGACAATGGCAGAATTGAGAAAATTAGAATCTCCTATTTTCTCATGATATGGCAGTGAAAGTGGAAGAGAAAATAAAGTAGATAATAAAATGCACCTTTGAGATTTGCTACTTATCCATGCTCCATGCAATCCTTATTCATCATGGGCAAAGAGGACCACAGTTTAGCGAAAGCAACTGGCTTGACTCTATTCTCTATAACCACCTCCCACTTTACATCTAAACCAAAAAGAAGTGGCAATCCACTTTCAATAAATGACTCTAGATCCTAGAAAACAAGTGTCCTCTCACTGGAGAATAAAGCCTAAATGTACTGTGAGAGACCCCATGGCATCATTTCCTTTCCGTCACCTGGGGCTTACAAACTTACGTGATACCCACTGCTCTCTCACTTTCCTTCTGCACAGCAAGAGATGGAAACACTAGGGCAAGCTGTTGTTTAGATGTCTCCTCCTTTGCAACTCCTTCTCTTCTGCCCCATATCCACCCTCAGACAAAGCTGCATTTCTCCTCCTTCAGAGGAAATCACAACACCAGTTATATCTCAGTGGAGAAAGAGCACACCTACTTGACGTGGTGACTTTACTTTTCGGTGGTCGGTTAGTTATTGCCACAGTATGAGTAAACTAGCTTGCCAGAGTCAACAGTTCAAGGAAGATGCTGTGTTTTGCAAATCAGACGAACGGACAGTAAAAACATTTTTCTTTCTTTCTTTTCCCCTAACAAAGAAGAGAATCATTAGAAACAGAACTTCCTTGCAAAACGTCCAGTCTAATTTTTAGCACAAATTGTTCAGAGGACTTTTCATCCTTTTGACATGGAAGAAACTAATTTATGTTCAATTTTAGAGAAGAGGGAGTGGAAAGAAAAGGGGAAATTCACCATCCCATGAACAATAGCTTGTGAACAAGCTTTAAAAGTCTTATACTGTTATGGTGGCTTGCCTCTGAAACTCCATTTCCAAATGTCTCCTGACCACATTATTCACATGATTTCCTACCACATCCTTCCAGCCATTCTAGTTTGTCAAGACTTCTTTTAAGCTCTCCCCTCTCCCTGGAGTGTCATTTCATTGTTCCTTGGATTTGACAATAGTGCCTTAGTTTGTCCCATCAACCTTTTTCCCTGGGAGGCAGTCGGCACATTTTAGCAGACTTTACAGCATTAAAGAAAAAAGGGGTGGGGGAGCCCTTCCTGATGTCTGTTCTGAATTTGTTTGTGTTCTATTCTATGTGTATCCTTCCTTTGTTCTGTCATCTGCATCAGATGGAAAGCAATCATCCTGCCTGAAATGTATCTATAGCCAAGGCTCCATGTAAATTACAGAGAGAGATGACAAATTTCATGGCCTGGTTATGGTAAAAATGGCAAATTTCACAGTTTGTCATGGATTAATAGAAAGGGAAAACAAACACAAATGAAGTCATCCCAATTGTTAGAAATAATTCCAGAGTGACTATTTGATGAATTTAAACAATGGGATGGAATGCAGGCCGTTCAACACGTAACCCACGATTTTAAATTTAATAAAGGACCTTGTAGTTTTATACTCAAACATCCTCATGCTGAAGTCTGAATTCAAACACACTTGCACATCAGCCTGAGCTCATAATGGGCAAGCCCCAAATCCCAAAAACCCAAGTTTACCCTCCTTCACAGAAAATAATAAGCATCCATGAAATGTTTTCATGATGAACCATGGACTGCAGATTTTTAGGGTCATTGGTGACATCATGATAGATGAGGAGATTTATCTACATGTTTGGAAATGTTACACAGCTCAGTCGATCCACCTGGAAAGTATCTTTAAAAGATTAAGGAACTGAGCCCATCTTCATAGCTCATGCTCTTTAGTTCTAGTTTCAACTTTATTCCCTCTCTTTGCTCATTCTCAGTTACCACTGCGACCTTGTGAAAAACGTGTTGACCAGGCTTCATTCACCATGGGATTCTGAGTAGGGTCTTAGGAAAGAATTGGGTAATCCATCATCATCTCTTTAAACTCAGATTCTGTAGCCTGGGCTTTAGGACTGGCATTCCTGCGGCTTTGGTAACTGTTTCTCCACATTGTCTAAAATCTCTCAAAAGAATTCCTCATTGTTTCAGAACCTGAGCAGCATTTTTGCACTATACCTCATTTCTGTGTCTGTATTTGGTATATGGGCCATGTATTCCTTGTGTTTTCACTATAGCATTCATGCCTAGGGTCTGAAAGAAGCAAATTCCGAGATTATAACAGAACTGCAGACAGTCCAAAAAATTCATTAAAGCTAATATTTTCAGGTTGCTTGATACTTGTCAATTCAATCAAATTGACCATAAAAAGTTTAGTCTGAATAAACCTTTCAGCTACTTTGGATTCTTCAACAAAATAAAGAGCTCTAAAAAGAATGTAAATTCCAATAATATGTGTGCAGGTAAACAAAAGTGGAAAAAAATTTAAATGGCGACATTTGATGCCTTCAAGCACTAAAGATTTAGAGACTGTCCAAAATTCTAAGGCGGAACAGGCACTGGACATTCTGAAGGGTTTTTGTCATACAAGTGCCATTTGAATTTCCTAATAAAGCATGGTTCATTTTTCATCACTGCATCTTAATAGACCACTATATCCAAAGCAATCACATTTGGTGTATTGTCAGCTTTGAAAATCATGACTAACTTATCTGGAAATTGGACACAAACAACAAGGAGTAGTGAAATACAAATGCCTCTCTTTTTACTTTATTGGGAGATTTCCAAGAAAATGGAACAGAACACAAGCAAAATAACTTTGGCTTCACCTTCAATCCCTTCAGTGCTTACATAAATAGTCTGTCTTACTTTTTCACCTTGTTTATATATCATCTTGCAATGTTCCTGAGTGTATGTCTTACCTATACAACTAGACTGTACGTTCCTTTAGGGTAGGGTCTTTCCCTTATTTAACCTATCTTGGGAGCAATAAGTTCAGAGCCATAAGTCCTAGCTGGCTTGAGAGGCACTCCTAAGGACCACATCAAGGCCATCAGCTGCACAGCTTGCCAATTTAACTGTAGTCATTTGCAACAGGTCTTCCTAAATCATTGCTAAGGACACAAGCCTCCAGAGCTCCATGGAATATCACCACTTAATATTCCCAGCACTGCTATTGAAAACAGTTTCATATGCAAATATAGCCACTCAGCTTTCTGATCATAGAAGCTTCACATTAAGGAAAGGCTGCTAGAACATCTGGTGTCCCATCAAGTTCCAAATATCACCATCAGTAAAGAGTGAGCTTGACTTGGTGAGCGAGGATAAAGGCAGTAGCTTCTGGCTGAGCCCCCATTCCATATTGCTGATGGAATCTGAGGAGTGTAGTCATTTACTCTAAGTCTGTGACAAATGATACAGGTTCTGGCAGATAAGGAAGAACTTAAATCTGAAGCTGTTTTAAGGCCACAGAGTCATATGTTTAGTAGTGCTCTATTGTCTTAATCCTCATTCCTTTTCAAAAAATTCTGCAATTTTATACAGAGGAGGGTAAGAGTGGAGGTGGTGGGCAACACCACAGAGCCATTCTAGAGGAAGGAATTTACTTCCAAAAATAGAGATTGAACAAAGAGATTGAGAGTTGGGTGCAAAGCTGAAGTCTAAAGAACCCAAAGCAGTCCTCAAAGCAGTAGCTAAAGCCATGGGGACTGGAACAAATATCAGAAGTAGAAACCCAGAGCTAGAAGCTGTAAAGAATTAAAAGTGATAAATCTAATACCAATGAGCTATAACCTAAACAATGGCCATTTTTATTTACTTGTTCTCTTATACAAGTTTAAATTGGATGTTTAGATAAGCCACAAAGTTTGAAGAACAAAGACAGAAATGTACATTGCCTCTTCATGTTTCTTTCATCTCATAGAAAAAATGAGGGGACTTCTTTAAACATACCCAGTGGAAAATTCAGATTCAATTTGAAAATTCTTGAATCAGGAGACTGTCTCCCTTGTCCTTTCTTCTTAGCCCTACCCAGGGCATCATTTTCAGGAATTGGCCCTGGTTTTCTTTTACTGCAACCTTGGGATCCCTATTTTGAATTTTATGGCAACAATGAGAGGTAGGGTTTGGTCTTATTAGGTGGGTGCAGGTACAATTGGTAAAAATGTAGTTGATTCCCTTCAATGGGAGTTATTAGGGTTGAAATGTGATAAATGCAGGCTGAAGAAACAGCCAGAGCTGTCTCACAAAGCTTGCTCCTCTCCTGCCTGATACCTGTTAGGTGCATCTCATCTCAGAAAGCAATCTGTAGGTCTTCCTAACTGACCTAAAACACCTCCAGGTATCCTGCTTCCAGAGCCATGGCAGCAATCAGATTGCAAGTTAATGGTTAATGGTTAACAAATTACAGGTTTATGGTGGCAATCAGATTGCTGGTTAAATTAACTTAAGTCTAGTAATGCAGACCTGGGTTTGCCACTTACTAGCTCTGGGTCTTTGAGTAAACTACCTCATTTTTTTTCCTTAAGACTAAATTCCCCAGTTAATAAAATGCATCTTGCTTCAAGATGCATGTGTATATTAGATTTGTAAGACTGGCTGTGATGATAACGATGATGATGAAGATGAAGAAGAAGATGATGATAATGATGATGATGATGGTACTTATTAGCTACTTAACCCCAAAACAGTATTTCCTACTGGTATAGGTTGGCCAGCTCTGCTCCAGGCAAGACTCAGGGATTCAGGCTGTACCTAATAAGTGCTTTTGACTGAAGCCCCCATTAAATCCTCTGTATCTGCCCCAAAAGGGAGGAAAGAAACAAAGAGACTCTCATGCAGATTTCAGAGGCCAAGAAACTATTTACACCCCAATAACCAAAACTTGTCCCACAGATCCACCTACACTCAATAAGGCTGGGGAATATACCCAGGAAGAGGAGGGGAAATGCAGACATTGGTGAGCACTGCTATGATCTGTCCTAGCCACTATGGAGGCAGTTTACCGAGTTATTGGCGGTGGATTTGTGAAACTGGGCATGAAGGATCTTGAACACTCAAAACCAAGATATGACCCAAAGAACCAAGAGCTGTAAGTGGAGATTAAGAGAGGACATCTTCGTAGATGGGGAGCTAACAAGGGATGAATAAAACTATTTTAGTGGGCCTGCTCATTGCCCTTCTGCTTCCCTAGATAGTAGAGAATGCTTCTCTCCTTAGTCTGATCCTAACTAATATGACATGAAGCCAGATGTCTTTGTAAAGTCACTGTTTCAGAGGCTGCAGAGATCACTATAAATTGGTACAATCAGGAAAGACTTCAAGTGAAGAACTTATCTATGTTTTTAAATAGGCAAAGAACTAAACAATGGATAGAAGGATAAAAAGTTCATATTCTGTTAGCTATATTTTCCCCCTCGTGACCAAGCAGTACAATGAAAATTAAAGAAGGAAGGTCACAGAAAGTTTCAGTTATAAAGTGACAATGGTATTAAATAAAAATAGCAACAACCTACGTTCTTCTATTCAAAACAATTAAAAATGTGATAGGCAAATTATTTTTTTCAAGATTTTATTTATTTATTTGACAGACAGAGATCACAAGCAGAGAGGCAGGCAGAGAGAGAGGGGGAAGCAGGCTCCGCACTGAGCAGAAAGCCTGATGCGGGGCTCGATCCCAGGACCCTGGGACCATGACCTGAGCTGAAGGCAGAGGCTTTAACCCACTGAACCACCCAGGTACCCCGGCAAATTATTTTTTAAAGATGATAACATTTCAGTTTAAGTTCTGAATGTGATCATACAGGCTGATCCTTTGTAGGTAAAGAGAGATTTTCATGGGGGATATTTTCAATGAGCGTTCCTGGTCTGCTTATAGAACTGCCTAAGAATCTCATCATACTGGTGCCTTCTGTTTTAACTGAACAAAGAAAGGGGAGGAAAGTAAGTTAAGGTAAGAAGGATTGAACCCAGAAAAAAGAATACTCAGGAAGTGATCAATAGTTCTACATACTGTCTTCTAGGGTACAAGGAAAAGAGTCAAGGGATTTACCACCAAGTTTAGATAAAGTCTCGTAGCTTGAGAAGTTTTCATGCCAAAGCATCAATGTTCTATTCCCTAAAAATACTCTATGTATGTTATAAAAAGGAAATAGAACAAAATTACAGTTCATGCACCTACAGATCTTCCTCATTCAAGTGACTTCTTCTCAATTATTAGAGGTCTATGGATAGATGAAAATGTAATTCTGTTATGTAGCACCTGATAACAGGAGAAATATGGAGAGGCTGATACATACATAATACCCAGTTGTAATATTTATTATATTTTACTTCAATTAGCTTTTCTCCTAATGTTAGAACATGATCAGAGGTAATGGAATTTAATTAACTTTTACAGGTCTATTCCAACAAATAATGTACCCTATTTTTAATGCATTTGGAAGAGCTGAAGCATTTACCTTTCTCTGGGATATAAGTTATCCATAAGAAAAACAACTTATTTTCTCTAAAACCATTTCTTCCTCCTGAAATTCTTAATTTTTTTAATGTCTCCTCCCATGCTGCTGATTTATCACTTGCTTCTCAGCCCCACAACCTGCCCTTCTATACTCCACTCTGTTTTGCTGGGGCTGGAACGCTACAAACTACATTTCCCAGATACCCTTGACAGCTGACTGGTTATGTTCTGCCTGGTGGAGGAACTCCTGGAAAATCAGAAAGTGGGTGGAAAGGCAGAAGCAGTGTTTTTCTCTGCTTCTGATTTCAACAGCACAGCGGCTATTGAGTTTCTGGGGGTAGGGCAGCAACACAGGCAGAGGGACTATAACCTCTAGAGCCCCAGAACGGGCAGCCCCTCGTACATGATTTTTGTTACAGTTGAGGCAACTCCTCATGGGCAGTTCAGCAGCAGCAGATTCTAGGCTCCTGGGCTCCAGTCCAAGAGCACCAATAGCTCCCTCCGTTTTCCATTAATCCAAATTTAAAAACTTGAGGTCATTCATGACTCTTCTCCCTCTATGTTACAGTTTGTCAATCATCTTTTTCATCACAATATGTCTCATAGGAATATATTCTTTCTTTTCTGTTCCATATCCACTGAGCTGGCCCACTCCCGACCTATTTCTTGGGCCACTGCAATATTCTCCCAGACACTGAAATTTGCAGAGAGCTGAGTTTTCATTTTGGTTCTTCCACTTATTTGCCTTGTGGCAAGTTATTTAACTTGGACAAGTTATTTAACTCCTTTAAAATTCAGCTTCCTCAACTGCAATAATAGTAAACAAAACACTAACACTTACTGAGCACCCACAATGTACTTGGGGTTCTGCTAAACACTTCATGAGCATTCTCTACTTCAATACTGATAATGCCATGAGCTGCTGTTTTTCTCCTTCTCATTTTTGCAGCTGAAAAGAAACAAGACTTAGGAGTGTTAAGAAGTTTGGTTAAGGTCTCACAGCCGGTAAATGGAGGAAGTCAGAGTTAAAGTCAGACACCTCTAACTTCAAATCCCATACTTCAAAGCTTATTTAAGCACTGAGCATAATATAGATATTGTTAAGGTTATTGTGACAATTAAGTGAGACATATACAGCACTGATAGGGTCAACATAGAGTAAGCATTCAATGAATACTAGATATTATATCATAAAAGTGCTGTAATAGTCTTTATATTTTGTACGTTATACATGTGCATCAATATTTTGTGCCCCAAATATTCTGCTTTGTCATCTTAATGCAGATAATTAGATGTTCATTTCCCACAGAAACGTATATGAGAGTTAATAGGAAAAAAGAATTTGCTTATATTTAGATTTCCTGGAACATGTAAGTTCTGTAGACCCACACTAGCATTAAATATACCCTCATATTTCCTTATGTATTAATTTGTTCGTGCCTAAATATATCTTTTTTCTTT
>PISX010025265.1:0-26413 GCA_004024625.1 Mellivora capensis
AAACCAAAAGACAACTGACTGACTGGGAGAAGATATTTGCAAATGACATATCACATAAAGGGCTACTATCCAAAATCCATAAACAACTTCTCAAACTCAACACCCAAAGAACAAATAATACACTTAAGAAATGGGCAGAAGATATGAACAAACATTTCTGCAAAGAAGACATCTAAATGGCCAACAGACACATGAAAAAATGCTCAACATCACTGGGCATCAGGGAAACACAAATCAAGACCACAGTGAGATACCACCTCACACCAGTCAGAATGGCTAAAATTAACAAGTCAGGAAATGACAGATGTTGGTGAGGATGTGGAGAAAGGGGAAACCTCCTGCAGTATTGGTGGGAATGCAAGGTGATGCATTCACTCCGGAAAACAGAGTTTTCCTCAAAAAGTTGAAAATAGAGCTACCCTACAATCAGCAATCATACTACTGGGTATATATATATATTTTTTCCATTATGCGCATGGTACGTATATGCATACACACACACACACACACACACACAAATGGAATACTATGCAGCCATTAAAGGAAACAAAATCTTGCCATTTGCAATGACATGGATGGAATTAGAGGGTATTAATGCTATGTGATGTAATTCAATCAGAGAAAGACAATTGAATGGCAAGGTGGGGGGTCATGGGGGTAAGGAGGGAAAAAATGAAACAAGATGGGATTGGAGGGAGACACACTATAAGAGACTTAATATCAGGAAACAAACTGAGAGGTTGCTGGTTGGTGGGGGGAAGGGACAGGGTGGCTAGGTTATGGACACTGGGGAGGGTATATGCTATGGTGAGTGCTGATGATTTACAGACCTGTACCCCTGAAGCAAATAAAACTTTATATGTTAATAACATGTTAATAGCATTTTTTTTTAAATGGGGAAAAAACCAGCTTTGTTCCCTGAAACCAAGTAGAATTACCACAATAACAACTCAACAGCACGCTTAGTTCCCAAATCTTGGTTTCCAAGAGCATCCCCAGCTAAAGGAAATCAGAGCTTCATGGAGTAATTGCTATTTCAAGTAAAAGGCAGGGGAAATACAGGTGAATTGTAGGACATCTTCTCATGTTGGAAAGCAAGAAAGACTTCAAAGATATTGATGCTTTATCAAATAGACTCTGGAAATAGACTTATTACCAGCCAAATTCAATAAAACATAAATATCTAAATAAATAATGTCTGCAATTCATGTTTACATGCTGAATACAGAAAAACCTATAATGAAAATCAAAAAAGGAAAAGGAAAAAAACTAAGGAAGTTGATTGTTACAGGACCTCCTTACACCAAAATTGGAAATTAAAGATAAAAAACCCAATCATTTACCCAGTAAATGCATTGGAAATATAAAGCAACAGCAAAATTACACAACTCCTTATCATTAGGTAATAATGCCAGCTATTAAAAGAAGAAAAAATGACAATATTAGAAAAATCACAATTTTGCAACCCTCAATGAAATAATTTGTTTATATAAGCATTATTAATAAATGATAAAACCATGAGGTGAAAAGTTGATGAGAAGCAGTATTTGTATAATGTCACTCTATAGATTACTTTCTGAATGCAAGAGAAAAGGCTTTCCAAACAAAATATCTGGCTGTCACTACCATAACCAAGTGATCAAACCTAACCTCACTACTAGCATCCTATGCTTTCTGATATGATGAAATACGAAATATGCAGTATCATCAATGAAATATTCTTGTCAAAATGTATTTTAAAAACTAATCAAACTTTTGGTCCTAACTCAAAATGTTCCTAAGTAATTTTACTATTACATTAAAATCAGTAATCTATAAATGTTTCTATTTCTCTACATGCTCTGTAATTACTAAGGTTCTATTTTTACTACTTATGACTATCTGAATATGGACTAATATTTAACAATGTTTTAATTTCCACTTCTATGATTACCCATTAATTGGAACATGTTTTTACACCTTTTCATTTTATAGCCATTCATCCTTCCTCTTCTCTTGTCAGTATGCAGAATCCATTTTTTTTATTTGTAGCAGAAATTTTACAGAGATTGTGTTTACCCTGTTAAGTATATGAAGATAACTTTTCTTAGCTGTTCCAACCTTGATTGTACAATAGAATCACTGATGAAGTTTTAAAAATACCAAAATCTAGAGTGCAGATTTCATACAATTGAAATCTTTTTATGTGCTTGCACAGGCTGCTACTGCCCCCATTTTCATACCTTTACCCTGGCTTTGGACCTAGCCATTTGTGCATTGCTTTTGATCATTATTCCACCCACACCCACCTTTTTTTCAGCTTTCAATGAAGTATCCACCTAGCTCACTGCTGGGTTTTCTCTCATTTTTGGTATACAGAGCTATTTAACATATTATCGGGTTATTGGCTTTGTTAACACAGCTAATCCTTTTTTTTAAAAATTTTTTTAAAGATTTTATTTATTTGAGAGAGAATGAGTGAGAGAGAGAGCATGAGAGAGGAGAAGGTCACAGGGAGAAGCGGACTCTCCAGGGAGCTGGGAGCCGGATGCGGGACAAGATCCTGGAAGTCCCGGATCATGACCTGAGCCAAAGGCAGTTGCTCAACCAACTGAGCCACGCAGGCGCCCCCAGCTAATCCTTTTAAATACTGCTTATATGCTATATGTTTCACCGCAATTTTTTCTGGTATTTTGAGGGGTGATGCTAAAATAACCACAAGTCCCTTTTGACTAGGTCCTCTTCATTTTTCAACCTGACAACTACCTAGATCATTAAAATCAGTAAGGTTTTCAATTCTCATCGTTCATTATTCAGTCAATGAAGTCATAAATACATCCCATCTCCTTTCCATTTGCCATGCACTCTACTAGGTTCTGGGTGGAGAATGATGATACCACCATCTTGCTCCCCACCAGAAGAAAGAGAAATAAAACCAAAGAAAACCAAAGAACCTGTCACTTAGCTCACAATCTAATAGGAAGGCAGCTGTCACATAATTTCATAAAACGTAAAATTACAACTGTAATAAGTATAAAGAACTGGATATCCTCTGTTTCTCCAAATACCTAGCCTACAGTGAGTATAGCTTTGGGTGCATCCACACTCTTAGAAAAGCCAATTTCTTTAGAATATAGATTCACAATCCCTGTGCCAAGCTCTCATCACCAAATTCTACAAAACTTTCCAGCAGACTTGTTATATGAAGTTTTAAGAACTGAAATTAACTTCTTTCTATTTTCTGTATTAGACATCCTATTTAGAGGAACAGCACACTTTAGGTTATAACTTTAGGTTATAAAGTAAATATTTCTTGAAAAGCATTGTGCTATACCTGAACATTTTAAAAATAGCTCATATAATATTTCATCTTCCAGGAATAATTTGCTCAGTAGGATAATTCTAACACTTTAGGTTGGAGTATATGGTTCTTTGGGTAACGTGTATAGTATTATACTTCTGTACTTATTTTACAAACATTGTGGATCTCAAACAGATCTGTATATATAGGGCACATATTTTAGAAAAATGATACACAATTTCAAATAAGTAAGCTTTCCACTTGCATAAACCTACAAATCTTATTCTCTTTATGGCATCCATTTCACAGGAAAGTCCATGTTGTAAGTCCTCTGCTTAACCTCTTGCAAAAATATCTTCTGCTATCTCACCCCACACTAACTTCCAAACTCCTTCCATGGTAATTATGACATATTTTGGCTTCTGGCACAGTCTACAAAACTGGGAAAAGTAAAACCTCTCAAAATTAATGGACTACTTGAAAGTAAATAAGGTGATGTCTGGAGCTCTCCAAGAAGTATGTTTTGATGCATGTTGGTATCAGTTACCAAAATAGCATCACTGAGATGAATATTTATCCCGAGTCATGTATTCTTGGTAAATAGTTTCCAAAAGGGTTTTCATTTCAAGGGCTAATTTTAGGATGGTGTTTTTAAAATCCTAATTTGCAAAAATTTTGCATGCCAAAGGAAAACCTAGTTTCCTAATCGAGCCAAAAATGCTATCGACAAGAAAAATGTGGTAGGTTTCCAGAGCTGTCACAAGCCAATTAGTTAATGATAGAAATACAAGAACCCATGTACTGAGAGTTAGACTTTCCAATTATTGTGCCTCCTAAAACAAACCCCTGTAGTTAATACAGGTTGAGAGCAATTCTGATACGGTACCATTGTCCAACAAACACAGAGAACACATAATAGCGTCTTGTGTTTCCTTAGCTCTTCCCTGCCCAAACTCTTAACTATAACACTAGACTTCCTAGTTTATTCAAATTTCATATTTGTCTTCTATAACCCTCTGAAGTCGTCAGATTCCTCTGTATCTCATTGTATCCATCCAGCCTGAGAAACAAAAGACCCTCTAGTATTTCAAACAAAGAGAAGTTAATAGAAGAAAGAACTGGTTATATAAGTATTAGAATGGTCAGGAAATGAAAGAGAGTAGTATTACCCACAGCCCATCTCCAAGGCCACCACTGTGTCAGCAGAATGCTTTGGAAATGTTCCCCAATTAGATAAGCTGACAGCTAGGAGACTACACTGATACCACAGGAGCTTGAAATCTGTGCTCCCTCTGCAGTGCTCACCTGCCCCAATATTCCTAGAGTGCACAGTCACTTTCAGTTGTCTGCTTTTGCGGAAGAAAGAGCGACAGTAACATGGCTTCCTCTTTAAATTCTACTCTGGTACAAATGCCTCACTTTGGCAGAATTTAACCAGCAAACAGCTGGCAAGAGGGTCCAAGAAATATAATTTTAGGTCTCCAGCCTGTAACACAGTGCAGAGTGAATGTGGGCTTGAACTCAGAGACAGATTTAGCACTTGGTTTATGTACTATTCCTACAGAGATATTGAATAATTTCAAGGTTTATTTTGGAGGGACTATTGATATACATTAGCATGATATATAATTTGGAAAAGTGTGCTGTACAGGTGTGGTTATCAGAAGGAGTGTTCTGTCAACAGTTCTGTAGGGTTGGATTGCTACTATTTGAACTTCAGTCCCTTTTACAGCTTCTGTTGTACGTTGGAATAAGTTTACTTATTAAGAACAGCAAATGATGCCATGAGCAAGTGTCTGCCCCATAATAAGCATATAAGTGACCCTTAAATATCTCATCACGGTCAGGGCTGCTAACAGTTCTGTGCTGCTGCTACAGGCACAAGTAGAACCTGCAGTACAAACTATCAATAGTTCCATTAAGTTCTTCGGTTAGAACAGTCTTAATAGAAAACAGCTTTTTTGATTGCTGTCCCTACTGTATTCAGTAACAGATCATTTCTAAAACACATAGATAGTGGTTTATGCACAGTATTCCGGATTCATGGATTTCCAGGTAAATATTTTAAAATAATATTTAAATTGGACAATTGTGTGTGCGTGTGTGCATGCATGCACGCAGAGGAAGCGACATGTTGGGAAAATGTAACACAAAGATCTAAATACTTATGGATATTAATGTCAAGGCTATAATATAATATAATATAAAAATATAATATAATACCTCCTAAGAGAATGTTGGACAAATAGAAATCTGATCTACATGTATTTTTCCTTATTATACTGTAAGAGGTAGGACAATAAGACTTTTTAAATTGTTAATTAATTTTGCTAATTAATAATTAAGTTAATGAATCAAGTTAATTAATAATTAAATTGTTAATTAATTCATAATTTAATTGACTTCAGAGGAAACAGCTTCTAATATTACAACTCTAAATGTAATGTTTCTTATATATTTCTGGTCTATCAAGTTTGGACATGTTCTTTGTTTTTCTGGCTTACTCTTCTTAAATTAGAAATATCTAGTAAATCATATAAAATGCATTGTTTATCTTTTCTTGAAAGTCTTTTTTTGGATCTTAACTTATTAAAATCATTAAGCTTATATGTTCTCCAATGCTATTCTTGGATACTGCTAGAAGACATGGGACATGTTGTATTAGTCTGCTTATATTCTGCTGGATTGCATAAACAAAGGTATATTTGAGATATTTGTAATTATTTTCAATTAAGTTGAGATGTAGTTATTTTATTTTGTATTTCTGATATTCTTGTTCTGTTATAGAACTTAGGGTATTATTCTGACAGAGTGTGTTAAAAAACTGTATTTTTCTGTGTTCTGGGAAAAAGATGTATATACATAAAAACTATGTTACTTGACATTGCCTGGGTCTATTGACTTTAAGGTTAGAAACTAAGATGGAGGGTTAGGTTTGAATACCATTTTTTTTTTTTTAATTAACAGAAGATTCAAGTGGAATTCTATTTCATGAATCAATTTTGGGTATTTTCGTTTTCTGAGATTTACTGAATCCATTCAAAAAGTTTCAAGTTGTAAAATTTTAATGTCATTTTTATTAAAATGTCTATTTCCCACAGAAGTGGTTCCAACCCTTTTCTCATGTTTAATATAGTTTCTTAATATTTGTTACCAACTATTAGGAACCAAATTATCTTCCCCCCTCAAAATTCATATATTGAGTTCCTATGCCCTAATACTTTAGAATGTGCTCTATCTGGAGATAGAGCCACTTAAGAAGTAATTAAGTTAAAATGAGGTCTTCATATTGGGTCCTAAGCCAAACTGAATGGTATCCTTATAAGAGAGGTTTATGACATACCAGGAGAGACACCAGGAATGCCATCACAGAGAGGAAGAGACATGGATGGACAAGTAAGGAGACAGTCATCTTTACGTCAAGGAGAAAAGTTTCAGGAAAAACCAAACCTACCAACACCTTGATTTGGACTTCTAGCCTCCAAAACTGAGAAAGTAAATTTCTGTTGCTGAACCCATCCCACCCGCGGTATTCTAATATGTTTTGTATTGATCAGGTTTACCAAAGGTTTGTTATTTTACTTTTCCTTTCCCTAAGGCCAACTTTTAGTTTTATTTAGTTCCTGGTTTTAAGTTTATCTTATCTTTAAGCTATTTCCGTTTTGGTTTTTATTAAGTCTCTTGTATTTTATCTATTTTTTAAAATGTTTTATTTATGTATTTATTTATTTAACAGCGAAAAGAGAGAGAGTGAGAGAGGGAGGGAAGGAGAGAGAGTGAGAGAGAGAGAGAGAGAGGGAGGGAAGGAGAGAGAGAGAATGCACAAGCACAGGGGAGGGGGAGAGGTAGACTCCCCACTGAGCAGGCCTCCCCCCAACATGGGGCTTGATCCCAGGAACCTGGGATCCTGACCTGACCCAAAGGCAGATGCTTAACTGACTGAGCCACCCTAGCACCCCAAGTCTCCTGTATTTTAAAGTGTAACTTATTTAAGCTTTTAAAAAAATAAATATATACTTAAGACTCATTCCATCAGTTTATCGCTGTAGTCCCTGCTTTCTATCCATTTCTAAATTTTATAATTTCAGTGATATTTTCTTTTTTACCTCGAGTTATTTATAAGGGTTTTATATAGAAATGGATTCTGCTTGTTTCTTTTTTTGCAATCTCTTTGTGACTCATTTCTGGAATATTGCATTGCTTTCGCAGAACATACTCTATATAATTTCTAAAGAAATAATATTTTCCCTGTAGCTAAAAACATGGCTTATTTTTAAATATTCCATGGATGCTTTACTCATTTTTTTTCAGAAAAGTTATTGAGCAACTTTTTGTGTATGCCAGACTGTAGGAAAAGGAGGGAATAGCACCATGAACAAGAAACAAGGTCACAGGGATAAAGCTTACATTTGAAATGAGGGAGACAGACAAATAGAAGTAAGGAAATAAAAAAATTTCAAGTCATAATAGAAGTTCTAATAAAAACAAACAAGGACTGACATAGGGAATAATAAAGGAAGGCCTAATCTAAGTAGGGTGGTAGGGGAAGTCTTCCCTGAAAAGATGACACTGTCTGAAACATCAAATAGAGAAAAGCTCATCATGAGAAGAGTTGTTATATGTCAGGGAGACGATGTAGTCTCTCAGGAAGCCCAAAGCCAGGGCTGCACAGGGGAGAGCTAATCCTGCCATTAAGGAGCATTTCCTCTGGTGTTGTGACTAACTTCCACTAACTTCCTATTACTCTAAGTAGAATGGTTTAGCTTCTACTTTGGCCTAAGTAACTGTGTCACTGTTCTGCTTCTCTGACCCCAGTGCCAAATCCATGAGTCTCCTTGTCATAACATATGCCTTATTTGGAGATTTATACGCACAGATTTAATCTGAGAAGTTCTTTGATGATGGACTTATTATGTTTCTACCAGAGAAATTCACCTTTGGGGATTTTCTACTTTGAGTTGGCAGAATCCTCTATTACAGTGGGTTTCTTCTTCAAATTGATGGGGTTTGCTTTATAACTCCCTAAATTCCATTTATTTTGGGTTGTTGGTGGCAATTTTCTGGGCCACCTAGTACTGTTATGAATTTATTCTCATATTTTCCCCTGTCATTTCAGTGAGATTTGGGAAATCACTGGAAGTAAGTATACAAGTCAACTCTATTTGGGGCAGGGGATGAAATAATTTTCCTTCCACCTTTCTGGATTCTTTGCTGAGATTACCCTGCAATAAAGGACAAATTAACAGGAGAAAAACAAACAGAAACTTAATAATTTTTATACCTCCTGAATACTTAAAGATACCCAGGAAAACCCAGTAACTCAAGAATAACTAAAGCCACCACCTTGGAGAAGTCACTTAACATCTCTAGCTAAGGACAAGAGAAGCTGCTGGTGTGAGGAACCAGCTATGGGAGGACACCAGGAAAAACACAGTAAACAAAGGTAAGGTTCTTATGCAGATTTAAGTCATTGCCTTCTTCACTGATAAAAGTTTCTAGAGATTTAGAGTCATCCTTCTTTTCCAGGGACAGAGAGGGAAACACCCTTAAAATGAAGGTTTCCCTTATAAATGAAAATGTCTCTTACATTGTATAAAAGGGTAACTTCTCCATTTTCTCCATTTTCATTTCACCTGTTGTCTTCTTTTTCTTAAAAAAATAACTAGTTCAAAATAATATGTGAAAAAGATATATTTTAGAGTAGAATTGTCTGCTCCAGCTTATAGTGGACTCTTAAACAGTGTATTTCAGAAGTATCCTTTTATATATTTAAAACTTGTTTTATGGAGTTCATGAGCAATTGTGCATATGTTAGTACATTAGTTTATGAAAACCATGTGATTAGGAGGTTGGAACTTTCAGCCCTATCCCCACCTCTTGACCTCCTGGGAGGGGAGAGGGGCTGGAGATTGCTTAATGACCAGTGATTTAATCAATAGTTCATACATAATGAAGATTCCATAAAAATCCAAAAAAGACAGGGTTCAGATACCTTCCAATTGATGAATACTTAGAGGTGCTGAGAGTGGTATGTGTGGAGAGAGGATGGGAGCTGAGTGCCTTGTTCCCATACATTGCCCTATGCATCTCTTCCACTTGGCTGTTCCTGAATTATATCCTTTTATTAATGAGCCAGTGATCTAGTAAGTAAAATGTTTCTCTGAGTTCTGAGAACCCCTCTAGCAAATTAACTGAGCCTAAGGAGGAGGTGATGGGAACTTATGATTTGTGACAGTCAGAAGCACAGTAACAACCTTGGGTTGTAACTGGCATCTGAAGTGTGGGGGGACGCATTCTTGCAGGGCTAAACTCTTGACCTGTGGAACCTGATGCTGTTTCCGGATAGATCCAGTCAGAATTTAGTTGAAATCTTGTGGAAAGCCTGCTGGTATCCAAGAATAGTTCATTGGTGGTATGGGGAGTTTTCTACTATGCACACAAATTGGAATTGGTACTAGAAGACATTGGGTATAATCATTGGTATTCCAGTGAATTATTTAATAAATGAATAATGCAGAATGACTTGGTACCTCCTACATAATGCATATAAACAGAAGAAAAGGAAACCAACATTTATTGTGCCCTTACCAAAACCAAAGCACATTGTATATATTTTATATAATTATACATTAAAACAACCCAGTCTAATTATAGCTCTAGTATACTTGGTTTTTTTCTTACGTAAGACCCCAGAATTACTAGCCGGTTTAGCCAAAATTGGAACCCATGTTCCAACCCATAGCAAATGAGACAATGTTATTACACACAATTATCATTGTTAAGAAACTGACCCAAGTGGTGCCTGGCTGGCTTAGTTGGTTAAGTGTCTGCCTCTAGCTCAGGTCATGATCCCAGAATCCTGGGATCAAGCCCTGCACTGGATTCCCTGCTCAGTGGGGGAGTCTGCTTTTCCCTTTTCCTCTGATGGTCCCCCCACTCATGCTCTTTCTCAAATAAATAAAATCTTGAAAGAAAGAAAGAAAGAAAGAGAGAGAGAGAGAGAGAGAAAGAAAGAAAGGAAGAGAAAGAAAGAGAAACTGATCTGAAATTCTGAAATAAACTGACATGGAAAGACTACATTATAACAGAAAAAGATGGGAGGAAGAGAATATTTTACTAGAGAAGGGTATTTCTAATAAACAGTGAAGTTACCATGTACTGCCACTAGTATTACCCCAAAATTCCAATCCCGTCCTGTGACAGTTTACAGGAGAAGACAATGGCTTCAGCATTTGTTGCCATGAGAACACTGATTATATTTGTTTATCTTCTATTTCAAGCTACAGATTTCTCACTTCAGTACTTTTAATAGTGACAAAAGAATAATCAGTCCTGCTCATCACTTATCATTCCCTCGGTATGCTCTAAAAAAATTAGTCAGGATAATATTTTGTAAGCTTGAATTGTTTAATTTTTAGCAAAAAACATTGTCCACAATATTAGGTAACATGGCAGTAATATAATACTAAGTGACAGCAAGTAACACAGCAATAAATATTTACACATATTTTCAAATTGAAGTAAAATTTACATATAATGAAGAACAGTTCTTAAGTAAACATCCTGATGACTTTTGATTGATATAATCATTCATATAACTACTAACCATATCAAGATATGAAGCATTTCCATCACCCCACCAATCAGGGCAACAGGTTGGAAAGCATCTAACTGTTCACTAATAGGCACTGATTACATTATGACAAAACAGACTATGCACTCATACAATTTAATAAGGCATATCTTTATATGTTAACTTGGAAACTGTTCCATATGTATTAAGCAAATAAGAGCAATTCTGATAGCCTATGATCAAACGTATTTTTAAATCTCATAGAGTATGGTGCTTGGTCTAAGTAGATTGATTTAAATAGATATAAGTATACTGATGGTTCTTGTAATTACCTAAAAATTGATTTGTTAACGGTACTATTTCTGGAAAACAATTGAGAATGGAAAGGGAGTACAGAAATACCTGTTTCAAACCAACAAATGATACTGTTGAAATAAAGAATAAATAAAACAAAAAAAACGAAATAAAATGAGGCAAAAGAGGGAAGCACTTTCTGAGATCCTAGGTGTTCTTTGCAAACTGCCTGCTGTGAACAGCCATGCCATACAAAACTGACTCTGTAGCTCTCTGCAACTTCCTCATTTTTCTGGGTAACTTGGGGACTTTTTTTGTCTGAAATCCCTGTATATGCAACAGATGAATAAATACATACACAAATTAAAGAACCCAACGGAGACAATTAATCCAGCTTACTTCAGAGAAACGGGTAGATAGCACCTGCATTTACTTTACCCTTTACTTAAATATAGACTTTAAAAGATAGCAGCAACCCTGGAATCATCTCCCGATGAAATATGAAATCTAGGAACTTTATCTTCTTCTGTTGCATCCCAAGTATTGTCAAATGCCCATACTCCCTCCTCTGCTGAAGAGAGCTGGTTACTATAACAACCAGGGCAGCGGTATTACTAACCACGCACACAAAAACAAAACCCACATCCTCAAACTGATGAATGTTTCTGTATTCACAGTTTTAGCAGGTAATTTAAAAATAGACATGTAATAACAAAGGAAGAAAATGCAAGGGATTTGAAATCAGATATTAATGCAGAAAACAAGTTTAAACCAAATAGAGGACAGAGGAAACTAACAAATCAGCTAGGGTGGCTTCCTCACGTGCTTCAGGCCACACTGTTCTGACTGGGGAGGGAAAGATGGCAGTTACAATCATTCCAAGGAGCACCGCACAGCCTCCCTTTCCAACTGATGGTGTGGCTGTGAAAGCTAACCATTGGCACCAGACAGATCAATGAATGTCTATTTCTAAAAATTCACCCATATTTCATAGTAAAGCCTACTGGTTGAGGTGAGAGCATCTGAAGTACAATTTAGAAGATTTTATTTTTGCTTGCTCTAAAATGGAGATAACGTTTCTCCTCCTTTCCTTATCACTGTGAGTATAAAGTTACATAGCTTGTTTAGAAAGTGATTTAAAAGCATCTGTTTTAAAAAATAGAAGTAATATTCTTATTAATAAAATTTAAATAACCAAATATCTGTAATACATTGATAAGCTATTTTTTGTAATAATGTTTTTAATATTGTCACTTCTTTAACAACAAAAACATTTACTCTATATCTGAAACTCAATACCTTTCCAATACTTTTCAATAAACTTAAGACTATGAGTAAAAAATGAAAATAAATTAAAAAGTGTAGCCAAGAATGGGTAGATGTACAGAATCTTCAAATAAAGTCTGAGTCAGATTATAAAACAAACATATTTTTTTCTCTAACTCTCAAAATAAATAACCTTTGCTTAAACTCTTTCCATTATATGTATATTTGGCAGTCAATTAGTAGTCTTTAACCTTTCAGAATTTAACTATATTCAAAATATCATATTCTTATTATGCTGCTAAGCGTATTTCCCTCCACATTAGAGTATAACGACCCAAAACAGTCTTACTCATTTAATGGGGCCAATTTTATAGCTGTAAGAAAGTATATAAATGACATTCTCTCACTTTATCCCAGCTTTTCTGAAACTAAGTAGTCAAAACAGCTCATTTTAAAGAGAAACAAAAAGATGCATGATCACCTTGTTTCAACTGAGTTCATGTATACAAAATTCTAAACTATAACAGTATTTTTATAGCAAACTGATAGATGTTGGTAAGCTTTTACTACAGAGTTGGATTGTGTTTCTATAAACACCAGACTTAAAAAAAATCCTAGATGATTATCCTATATGTTGAAACACAGAACACCTGAAAACAGTGACAAAATATAATAGGGAGGGTGTGAGTGCGTAGCTTTAGAAGTAGTGTTTGGTTTTGTTTGATCAAGGAATATCTATGATTACTTTCATGCATCACCCACCATGTTAACAAAGGTAGTCTATAGAAAACTAGGAAAGATACCCAGCTCACAACTTCTTCCCACAGCCTGCAGAATGTCAATTTCTACATCAATAAAATAGCTTTTTCTGTGGCTATGAAAAAAAGAGCACATTTCTAGACTTTGGATTTGATGTTCTCTTATCTTTATAATAATAGTAAAGATAATAGTAGGAAGACTAAATTTCTAATTATTCTTTATGTATTTTTTCTTCTATTGATTTTTTCCTGTGTCAGGAATTCTGTTAAAATTTTTTGTTGTTGTTTAATATTTTCTAGAGAACTTCAAATCTGCATTTTGTTCTGTACTTTCATTGTAAAAAAGAGATTCTACTGGACTGAGAAAAATTAAAATTCTTAGTCTAATTAATGACACTTAGTCCAATGCTAACTAAAATCATGGCACAATTTCAGATGGCATTTTTGAGCAAATGTGATGAGAGGATAAAATTTTTCTGCAAAGGTCCTAAGTCCTTCATCAATTTACCATTATCCATGGAAAAGTTTAACCTCTAGCTTGACATTCAAAGTGCTCAGCTATTCATTGCCATCTCCCTCTTTCAATGTATTTCCTGTTATTTCTCTACACAAATCACTCCAGCAGCCAAATCTGCAAGTCATCCCCCATCCATACCAAAGTCTATATCTTTGTTCATTTGGTCCCTCCTTGGAATAGTATCCTGTTTCATTCTACTTGTCCACACTTGGCTAATCTCTCAAAGTCTAGTTCAAGTTCCTTCTTCATGAGGTTTACTGATACACATCAGCCTTACGTAGTCTCCGCCTCAATCCAAATCTTAAAATACCCACTGTATTTTGCTCATGTAGCACACATTTGCTACTAAACAGTAGTTATTTATATGAAGTCCTTGTCTAAGGCAGTAGAGAGGAAAATAAGAGTCCTATAACTTTGTGATTCTACAGGCACTAGCAGATTTTCTTGAACACAATAATAGTGATGATAACCAGATACATTTATGGACCTATCATTTTAGTGTCTGTGAAAGAAGATATGGATGTGAGTTTAAGTTATTTGATATTTCTAAGACTGTAGTAGGTATATTCTAAGACATAGGGCCTTCATAAGTGTTACCTCACTTAAGCTTCAACATAACCTTGCATGACAGCTTCAATTATTAGTTCAACTTAAGACTGAAGAAAGTGAAGCCTGGGGAGCTTGTTTAAGGGCCAAAGCTACTCAATAAAGGGGGCAGGATCTCCTTGATAGAGAGCCAGAGCTGTGGTCTTACCTGGACAGAGGTGTCAATTTACATAGAAAAACAACATGTTGGGGTGTGTACTTGCTAGCAAACTGGATTTCGAGGTTACTGAGGGCTGACAAGAGGAGGTGAGCCTTCCTAATTACAGTAAGAACCAGGCACACAAATCCAAAGGGCTTTCTGACATGAACAAGCGAGAACTACTTCCTGTTTGCAGAACAAAGCTAAAGCCTGCTATTCTCCCTTACACTGGAAGGCTGGGTACTCTTGGTTAAATTCGCTCCCAAATTTTACCAAAATGGGTAAGGACATGACCGGCCAGAAGAGGTCTGACGTCAGCTAGTCACAATTACATGGGTAGTTGTCTTCAACTACACCTGGGCATTGGAAGTTGAAGCTGGTTTCCAATTAACCACTCAAAATTAAAGCAGAATATAGAAAGGGAGATAAAGGAAATATCTCAAGCACTTCTGCTTTTTAATAGGTTTGACCTTTTTAAAGTTGAATTTTGTGACAGGCTATGCTGCAAGAAAACCTGGAAGAACTAAAACTGCAAAGTTCTAAAAATATGAAGTACAAATTGTAATTTAAAAAAAAGCATAAGCCACAATTCAGCTCAGATGTCCCAAGTACAAATACCTCTTAATTACCACCCAACACTCTCTAAGCCACGCAAATAGACACAAATAGCCAGTCTTTTCTGCTGTCTCCCTCTCTTCGCCAATTCCTCTCCTCACGGCTGTGCTAGCAGATCTATTTTGTCAAAACTTCACTCAGGGATTAGGTTGATAGTCATTGGTTACATTCCTCCAGGCTAAAGCTAACAGTTTTTTCTGAGTGCTTAAACATGTGGATGTCTCATTTGCTTTAAAGGCCATTGGCCAACCAGTGTGTTCTACAGGCAAATCAAGTATTAGGAAGACCTGCTTTATATGCTATCGCTTTTCCGAAAACTATAGCAGTTGTACGATCTTGCCTAAGTCACACTCATTCTTGATCTCAGTTCTCTCATCAATAAAATAAAAATTTTCTAAGTTATAACCAAGCATGAAATGCCTGTAAATCTACCAATCCTGCCCAGCTTCCCAAACCGTAATCTCTCCCTTACCTTCTCTAACACTAGTTTGCATTTCTTTGCTGGTTATTAGGCACTGTCCTCCCCTGAGCTGATTTTCAATCTTTTTCTACTCTTCTATGCCTACCCCTATTTATTTTCTGTATGCATTCACTCATTCATGGGGTTTCAACTGTCATTTATTTGAGGCTCAATACCAAATTTTCTATCTCCAATTCTATAATCATCATGTGATATCCATGTGATATTCCAGATCATTTATATTAGCGATTGGAATCATAGATCTTCAGTGTAAGGTATTTTCACATCCCCCACATTCCAGAGTTTCTCACTCTTGGAATCAATTTATATTCCTTCATCACTGCTATTAGTTAATTCACAGTTAAATCTTATTCTCTCTACAAACTTTCCTTTTGAGATTTGAAATCACCTGCTCCAACTTAATTCAACTATTGGGACTGAGAACTGAGACCGCTTATATCAACATAGCTAGTTTGAGGAGATATTTTCCCCATGAACATAAAGCTGTAATCCAGTGGACAACATAACAATTTGTTTCAAGAAAAAACACTGTTGTGTTCCAGATATGAAATCTTAATATCCAGGAGGATAACCAATGCCTATGATTTTCAGGACCTGGATGAAGCACTGGGTAAGGAGAGGTCTAAAGGTGGAGTCAGACGTTCAGAGGAGGCACCTACCAGTCAGTGAGAAGCCAGAATGAAGTCACTGAAGTCAAACTAGGAAGGGTAAGTTGGTAGAGAAGTCTATCAGAAGCTGCTATCTCTCTGGGTCTTTAGTCTGTGGTCTGGTGATGGGCTTGCTACAGGGGTTGGTCAACAAAATAGCAGTTGGGTGGAGGGTCTACGTAGGGTGGAGGAGAATAAGGAAAAGCTAAAAATCTCTTATAATGTGTCTGTCTTGTCACCACACCCAGTGATAGAAACTTTTAGAGAGGAATGTTGTCACACACCTCCACTTTCCAAATCTCATGCAAATTTTCCTTTTAGCTAGTTGTAATCCAGAACCATACAAAGAAGGAGATGAGAGGAGCAAAACAAGGCTGGGCATGTTAAATCAAGAGAAGTTTAAGTGAAAGTAGTTATCCTGAGAACAAATTGCAGAGGATTAAAGATGGCTGCAGATCCTTTAAAAAAAAAAAAAAAGCTACAAATTCTTAATTGTTTCTCTGTCCACGGGTGGAGGCTATGTCTCCTCCCACTGAATCTTGGTTGGGCTTGGAGATGCTCTTTGGTTTGCAGAAGTGAAGCTGTCTGTTCCTAGCCTAGCCTTTAAGAGATTTTGCAGGCAGGCTAATCCACTGGAGCATCAGCCACACTCCTCCTGGCTCCACCCCAGGTCAGGGCTGAGGCCATACTTTCCTCCAGGTGCTCCTGCCTAATGACTGAGCGTGGCAGCTGTGCTAATGCAGACCCATTTGCTTATGGGAAATAAACTTAGGACTTTGGCTTGAGTATTCCTTAATGGCTTGGCAGAAACATGATCAGAACTGTGGTACAACCTGAAATTCTTTTTACCTGAACTTCCTTTCCTCTCCTTCACAAGTTGTAGACCTTCCATGGCTTCCTTTCTGTTTATCCTTCATAGACATTTCTCTCGAGAAATTTCTTACACATCTAACTCCATCTTGGAAGACCTGAATTAACATGACCAGTTTGTGATGTGGCAACACGTAACTGAAAGAGCTCGCCAGTCTTCCACATTTGTCTAAGACTGACCTCATGTCATGTAATGAGATTCTATTCAATAAAGATATGTTTACAAAATGTCCAATTATTAATGGTTATGCCTTTATAAAATTTATATAAACCACAAATTAGGAAAAATATCCTTTATTCTACCAGGCATCCTTTTATTTGTAATAATATAATGTACATTTTGAAAAAAAATCATTCTCAAAAAATGTAGTCTTCAGATTCATGTGCTTACAATAAGCAATTGACAAATCTTTCCTGAGTGCCTGCTTTCTGAGAGGTAAAAAGCCCTGAGGAAAAAAGAAAAAACAAATTGATGACAAGAATGTATATTTAGAAGCATGTTTTGTACTATGGAGAAAATGAATAGATAAATATAATCCACAATATTATGAGGTTAACTCCTGGTTGATCGACTCTCTTTATCTGTTCATTAGTGGAATAGCCCAATTATTAACCTCAGGAATGTCTGCATTTGGCTAGGGTTTGCAGGAAGAGTGGTGTATAAAGGAAGATAAAGAAACAGTAAAGAGGACAAAAATAAAAACAAAAAAGAACTTTATAAAAACTAATTATAGATTCAGTGAGAATTAGAATGGTTCATGGTAAAGAAAATAGGACTTTCAAGGTAAGCCAGGCCTTTTCACACTGGCAGCCTAATATTAGTATCAAATCTATCAGCAAAGTGGAGAACTCCATCCTAATATAGGGAACTTGATGCTTAGAAATCTCGAGAATCTGGAACATCAATGGTTCTTTAACATGGCAGAGCAAGAATTCAGTACCACTCTGTCTAATTTGTTCAAACATGAAAACTAACTGGAATTCAGAGAATAAGAAAGGATATTTGAAGTCACAAAATCTAGGAAGGGAGAAAACAGGGAAAAAATTACCTTAATAAGAGATATGAGGGGCACCTGGGTGGCTCAGTTGGTTGAGTGACTGCCTTCGGCTCAGGTAGTGATTTCAGGGTCCTGGGATCAAGCCCCACATCCGGCTCCCTGCTTAGCGGGAATCCTACTTCTCCCTCTTCCACTCCCCCTGCTTGTGCTCTCACTCTCTCTCTGTTGAGTAAATAAACGAAGTCTTAAAAAAAAAAAGAAAAGAGGTTATGAGAAATCTTCAAGATTACAAATTCATTCATAAAGTGGGAAATCCCATTTCAAGGAGTATTTCACAAAGAAACCACAATAAAACTCTTGGGGGAAAAGAAAAGACTTTGAAATTCAACTTTTTTTTTTTAAATTTTCCATTTTCCTTCTAATTCCTGGCTAGTGGAAAGTAGAAAATTCTTTAAATTCCCCAATCAGAACTCTGGGCCCCCTTTGAAAGAAAAAGATTATTAAATTAGGTAAGCTAGCACAATGAGTTGTTACAACTTAATAATAACAATAATGGTCTCCTTTATTGAGTAGTACTATGTGTCATATGATGTATTCAATGTGCTATCTCATTTAATCTTTCCTGGAGGATTTGGAGTAGGCACTATTTAAGCCCTATTTTGTAGATGAGGACTTTGGCTCACAAAGTTAAAATTCACACAGACTGCAAGTAGTGGAGCCAAGTTTCAAACCTAGGCAAAAGTCTTGTGTCCATATCCTCTCATTTGTAATTCAACTGCTGTTTTTAAATTATATTTACTTATTTTTAAAAAAGCTTTCTAATCCCATGATTGAAACTCCAAAGGTGAGTAATCAACCTTTAGATTGATTTAGATTGATAACCTTGTTAGATTTTGATACATCCTAAAAAATTATAAGCATAAATAAGCAAAAACATATATATGTGTGTATACATAATTGCTACTTTTAAAACACAAACTATCACAAAATGTAGGCTTCTCTACAACTTGCTTTTTCCTTTAAGTTCCTAATTTTCAATACCAGGTTAGAAAAAAAAAAAACAACTCCTTTTTTTTTAAGGCCATCTTTTTTTATCATAATTTGTTAACCAGCCCACTATTGGTGGACAGTTAGATTATTTTCAATCATTTGAAATTATAACAATAAATAACTTTGTATTTACTTCATCTTACATTTCTCCTAAATTCCTCAGTCTTGTTCTATCCATGCTGCCTCTCTAAGGGATCCAAATCACTCTTAGTATAACTCTGAGATAGATTTTTTTTTTAAGTTAGAACATTCTGAGATAAGCCAATCTGTCACTATAGTATTTTCCATTAGGCAGGGAGGGCTGAACATGAATGTTTAACTCAAAGCATTTGTTAAACCAATAGAACAAATGGGAAACAATGTTAGAAAAAAAAGGTCCACAGGGTTGGAGGACAATTATGAGTGACAATCAAGTCTAGCCTTCAAGAGGTCTTTTCTAAAAAATGATGCCTATGTTTTAGGAAAAACTGCAGGCTATTCTTTAGAAACAAACCTCCCACAAATGTATATCCCAGCTAACACACTGCATGTGTTTTGCCAGCTAATTCTCTCACCAAACATTTGTCTGGTGCCTAAACATACTTTAAAGAGCTTTGGAACTTAGAATAATTAGTCCTAGAGGTTATTTTTTTTTTCTCACCCATATTAATTATTTGGAGAGTCAATTCATAAAACTGAACAACTATCTTCAGCAAATCTATTTTATTTTGAGCTCTTTGGAGGATACTTGTTATATAAACCCACAGTAATCTTATGAATGATACTATTCTTGTTAATAACAAGGACTTTGAAAGTTTTAGTGCTTCTATTTTGAAGATACTAATTCTATCGGTTCTTCTCTGAACATTTGTTCCTTCTGGTTCCTTCTTTCTCATTCTGCCAATCCCATTCCACTGCAATCTTATCTCACCCCATTAAAGAGAATAAGCTTTATTAAAGCTCTTTAAGGGCAGGTCAGTAGAGTGAAACCCTCATATATTAAAGTCAGAAGCTTAGAGGGTGTTCAGTAAACGCTATTGCTGTGATGATGATAAAATGACATTTGCCCTAGATAAGTAGGAATTAAGACAGAGGAGACTTCTTGCTCGCTTTCTGTTAACTCTTAATGATTAGAGGTTGAGCAGTTCCAATGCTTTAGCATCACTAAGTAAAGTTTCATTGTTAGAAAATCTTGCTTTAGAAATCTTCCAGCATACCAATGATATGATGAAAATATTTCTCATACAGACTAGCTTTTGTTCTCGATTGAATGATTATGAAGTCATTTACTGAGTGAAGCTATAATCAAAGGGATAAAACACCAGAAGCTATTTCTAAAGTGTAGGTGAGCAATTCCTCAAGCAAGTAGTATCATTCAGTTATGAATTCATCAAACATTTATTGTGAGCCTACTTTGTGCCAGCTGCTAGGATAGGAATTGATGGTGAAAAGGCATGATCCTCATTTCTGTCTAGTAGGAGACACATATATAAACAAATGAATGTTATAGAATAGTAGAGCTTTAGTAATAATAATAATTTTAAAAATTAACAGCTGGAATGGCCAACAGGTTTCATTTTGTCCACTAAACCTCAGAGGTTGCTGTTAGCTTCTAGAGCACGATTTAGAAGCATTTGAAATGAAGTCAAACATGATCAGTCAGGGATGGCTATGGGCTAGAGGTCAGCCAGCACATTGTCTATTTGCTGTCTCTGCTGTGTAGTGTAGAAAAGGTATCCACGGGGTGGGGGGTGACTCGAGGCTTTAGAGAAGAGTTGACATCTGTGATGAGCCTTGAAAATTAGACCTAACTATATAGAAACTGGTGAGGACAAATCAAAGCAAAGGGGAAAGTATGAAGAAAGACAACAGTTATAAAGTAGCTGCAGTGTTACGATCAGCACTCCCTGTAACTAGGAAGTGGGTTGGAAAAGAAGCATGGAAATGACGGGCTGGTGTTCAATGGAGCACAATCATAGGTCCCATTTCCTGTATGCTGAGGGGTTGGAACATAATCCCCCAGACCAATGTTCCCAAGAACTGCAGTCCACAGATCACTTATATCCGAATTGCCCAAGGTCCTTGTTAAGACCCTCTGGATATGGGTTGAGAATCTTAGTTTTTCACAAGCTTTCTAGGTAACTAAAAGTTGGGAACCCACAGTAGAAAACCAGTATGGCACGAGGATCAGACTTTTCAGGAAATTTTAATGCTGAGCAGTTACTTCACATGTTCACAAATATTTCCCACACTAGAGGCAGGTCAGGCTGGAAGTCACTATGAACACCCACATCTGTAGCCCCCCCAAGTCCCTGTAACAGGCTAGGCCACAGCAGCATCCCAGCTCTCTGTGTTCAGTTAGTAAGAACCTGCAGTGGAAGCAGCAAATTATAACGTTAGAATTTAATTGAAATTAGAAGTATACACTCGGTTTCATCTGAGCATGTTTTAGTAAACTGGAATGAAAGATATTTCATCCTAGTCAGAAACATATTTTCATCTGTAGAGATAAAAAGCTTTAGCAAAGGAATGATTCACTGTCATGATGATGGTCCAGGTCATGACTAGGTTTGCAAGACTGACCTACTTTCAGTTGCAGACTTTGCCTGGTTTGTCATAGAAAACAAAGGAAAAAGCAACTGCTATCTCATGGAGCGCCCTACTTCATTAAGTGAACTTTTCCAAGTATGTTGGTAGCCCACACTAACTGAAATTTGTTCCCTATTTACTAGTATAAATAGTATACACTCCAGTAGTTGTTTTTTTTTCTTTGAATGCAGCTTGATAAAATACAAACAGAGATTTCATATAAAGATAAGAAAACCCTGAGAGATGGGAAGTGATTACTCTATAAAAATTTTTACCATTGTTATTATTTTATGGAACATGTTCTAGAAAATACTCACTACGTGACATTTATCTAAAAGCATGGGTTCATTCATTCACTTCTTTATTCAAAGGAAATTTATTGCCTTTATTTATAGCATATAGACTCTCCTATAGACTCGTGACTATGAATATAGTTCCAACTATAACAAATGCTTTGAAGGAAAGTCACGTAAGGCCATGGCCTAGTGAATAGGAGAAACAGAGCACATATTTAGGGTTAGAGGAAAAAACCCTAAAGAGTGACACTGTGAGTTGGGCTGTGAACTAAGAGTAAATAATTATGAATTGGGGGTGTGGGAGTAGATTCTAAGTAAAGGGAATTTTATGTTTTCAGTCCAGGAGGATGACCAGTTTCAGGAACACAAAATGGTGGGGGTGGGGGAAAAGAGCTTGTTCATATCGAGAATGAAGACTTATGTAGGAGCTGGCCATACAAAGTCTTCAGCCATGTATAATATTTAGGTCTTTTGTTCAAGCGCCTAATAAGATCACTTATCCCTTATTAAAAATATACAGTATACATCAGGTTCTGTGAGTTTATTTTAAACTCACTTCACTTGCCTGTTGACACACAGACCAGTCCTCACCACCCTCTAAAGTTCCCTTGGCCAGAGCAGCTGCGTTCTCTAAGATTGTGCCCATTCCCTATGGCAACCCTTATCCAATGGCTGATTAATGTAGGTAAAGCCCTCTCCCCTTCACTCTTGTAAAGTGAAAACATATTTATGAAAAATCAGTATGCATTTTAATATAAAACCTTTCAGTGAATGAGTTCATAAAAGTCATTTTGGCTACTGACCTATCAGAGTAAACATTATCTGAGAAATACAGAATATGTAACATCATATCCACATGTATACTGCTTTGAGTCCTCATATAAAATAGAAATAGCACGGTATCAATAAATTAATACAAAAATAATCAGATAATCAAGTAAAATGGCTTTTAATGTCACTGGTCAAATACATTGTAGGAGGCAAGCAAATTTGTGGACATAGCTTTATCAATCAGTAAGCAATTCATAAGTGCTAAATTAAAAAGCAGATTTTCTTCTATTCTTATCTCTTCTACATCTTTGCATTGATTGATATTGTTGAATGTTTCTTAAACTCTGCACCCTTGCTTACATGACATTATATCCCCTGGTTTCTCCTCAGATTTTTCTGACTATTCCTTTTCTGTCTCTTTTAAGGGTTCCTCTCCTTGAGTTCGCCCTTGAAAGTGTAAACAGTCATATAACTCAAGGCTCTCAGCTACTCCTATCACTCTTTTTACTTGTACTATTACTCTAGTCTATTGTCCTATTGACTATGCTCATAATTTCACCCATTTTGATGATTCAGCTACTTCATAAATGATGAAAAGACATTTCCCAGATGTCTTCTCTAATCCCCAACTGATTCCCCTGGCTTAAAATCTCCACCTTCAGGTGTCTGTTGCAGTTTCAAGGCTGGGTATAAAAACTCAAAACAAACCAAAACAAAAGTCCTAAACAGAAATCTTAGAGTATTTTTCCCTCAAAGTTATTTTTTCTCTATCTTCTCTAATTCAACTTATGGCTAAATGTATGTATATCCTGTGAATCTTTCCTCCTTAATAATTCTAAAATCAGTCTACTATTTCAGATCCAGCCTCCACTTGGCAAAAACAGGGTTTTCTTTACCTCTTATTTTGGCCTCTGATCTCATATCCCTCAAATTAATCTTTAAAAAAAATTTTTATTTATTTATTTGACAGAGAGAGACCACAAGCAGGCAGAGAGGCAGGCAGAGAGAGAGGAAGGGAAGCAGGCCCCCTGCTGAGCAAAGAGCCCAATGTGGGACTCAATCCCAGGACCATGAGATCATGACCTTAGCCAAAAGCAAAGGCTTAACCCACTGAACCACCCAGGTGCCCCCCCTCAAATTCATCTTTCATTCTACCGCCAGAGTGATCTATAGAGAATCCAAATTCAGTGTGTCATTTTCCACCTAAAAACCCTTCAGTGCTTTCTTATTTTCTACAAATAAATTCCCAAATCTTTAGGCTGACACATAAATTTCTGAAGATATAGCCCCTGATTATCCTTCTGGCAATAGATCTTATCTTCATTTAAGTGATTCATGGAGCATTCTATATGGTATTTAGTAGCACACAAAACTTATCCAGAAATGAATTAAATGAACAGTAGAAATATGGTAATATATTATCTTGAATGACTGGACAAAAAGATCTATAGGTAACAAAAGCAAAGTGGCATACCAACATTGCCAATAGCTAAGCAGTAGTGGTGGATAATAAATAGCTGATATAGCAATCTGAACACATATGTTACACCAATAAGGCAATTAATTTTGTACTGATTGGTGTCTCTTTGCTTTAGGACTAGGTACAAATAAAACCTCCTTAGAAAAACTGGGCAAAATCTTTTGAAAATGAAATATTCCGTAACATCATTCCTATTTTAAGTAGTCCTTGTTTATTTTGAATTAGAGGCCCTTCTTTGGCAATTAAATGAATGCTAAATGCACTTTTAGAAGAAAAGTGTATATGAACCTGCATTCACAAAGTTTTACATAAAATTTCAGTGCCTTTATGAGTGTGGCTTAAAAGTTCATGATGTAATGAATACTTGATGATAATTAAATGTTCCCTATTGTTTGGTTAGGTGAGGCTTAAAAGTTGTATCAAGAAAAATTGCAATAGTATTATATACTCTATTACAGTATTAGATGATAAGTACTTTATTAGAGTAGATGATAAAAACCAGAAGGCAAGTGATTGGCTTAAGAATAATAGGTCAGCTCTGTGCAGTGAATGCTGCATACTTGTGCATGGAGCCTGGACCTTCTGCTGCTGCTGCCTTTGCAGGTGTGTCTTCACAGCCCTGTACTGTCTCCTCTAGTAGACACTGGGCAGCTGCGTTCAATTAAAAAAAAAAATCCTGCTGGGAGGAGCAAGATGGTAGAGGAGTAGGAGACCTAAGTATCATTGGGTCCCAGGAGTTCGGCTAAATAGTTATCAAACCATTCCAAACACCGACAAACTCAATAGGAGATCAAAGAAAAGAAGAGCAGCAATTCTAGGAACAGAAAAGCAACCACCCTCTGGAAGGTAAAACCTGCAGAGAAGTGAATCTGAGGTGCTATATGGGAAGATAGCAGGGGGAGGGGCTGGTTCCTGGCAAGCGGTAGAGCAGCAGAGCACAAAATCACAACATTTAGAAGTCTGCTTCACTGAGGGACACTACTCCAGAGGCTAAGCTGGGAGTAGAGCCTTTACAGGGACAGTGTGGTCTTGGGACCCACAGGGTCACGGAAAGACTGGGGGTGCCTGAGTGTGACAGAACTCCCAGGTATCGGAATGGGGAAGCTGGCTACAGAGATGGAGCAGAGGAGGGAGCTCTCAGCTCAGGGTTGCCTTAAACTGTGATCCTAGGCACAGTAGGGCCACTGCTCTTCAAACAGGGACCCCACAAGTGGCAGATCCGAGGAAACCCCCTTCTTCCTCCTCAAGGAGGAGCAGTGTGGGAGTGCGGTGCAGGAATTGGCTGGGTTTGTAGACTCCAAATGGGGCCATGCACCAGAGATAGAAACGCTTGGTCACAGCCTGGGTGAGCTCGGAGTATGGCCAGAGACCAGGAAGATGGGAGTGATTAACTGCTTTTCTCTAAGGGTGCACTGAGGACTGGGGTTCTGAGCTCTCAGCTCCTCCAGTTGGAGATTAGGAGGCTGCCATCTTCATTCCCATCCTCCAAAGCTCTATGAAAAGTGTTCAAGGAACAAAAGCTTCTAGAGCAAACCTGAGCAGATTATTTAGCCTGGCCCCTGGCAAGGATGGTGCAATTCTGCCTCAGACACAGACATTTAAGAATCACTACAACAGGCCTTCCCCAGAAGATCAGCAAGAACATCCAGCCAAGACCAAGTTCACTGATCAATGAGAACTCTGGAAATCCAGAGCTAGGGGAATGCAACACTCCAAATGGGGTTCATGGCTTTTCCCCCATGATTCTTTAGTCTTTGAAAATTAATTTTTTATAATTTTATTTTTTTCTTATTCTAGTTTTTTATTTTTTCCTCTTTCCTATTTTTCCTCTTTCCTTTAACCTTTTTTTCACTATTTTATCTTCTCAATACCTTTTTAAAAAATCTTTTAAAATTTTCACTGTTATAGTCATATTCTATCTCTTCATTGTATTTAACCTTATTTTTAATATATGTATGTTTTCTTTCCTTAAAATTTAGGGATACAGCATCACAATTCCAGACTTCAAGCTCTATTACCAAGCTGTACTCATCAAGACAGTATGGTACTGGCACAAAAAGACACATAGATCAATGGAACAGAATCAGAGCCCAGAAATGGACACCAAACTTTATGGTCAACTCATCTTCAACAAAGCAGGAAAGAATGTCCAATGGAAAATAGATAGTTTCTTCAACAAATGGTGTTGGGAAAATTGGACAGCC
>PISX010025266.1:0-26401 GCA_004024625.1 Mellivora capensis
TGACCACATAGGCTTTTTAAGACAACAATAGCAGCAGAGACAAAGCATGACCAAGACAACGTTGTCTTTGGGCCTTTTTTTCCCTCTGAATGACGTCTAAGGCCCTGGGAACATTGTAAAAACTGGGCCCTGTCCAATTTGCATCACTCCCTGCCAGCCCCCAGCTCCTAGGAGCCCTGCCAGCCGACTCGGGGGCGGAGATGCCCAGAGATGCAGATAGAGATGTCACGTCACCCCAGGTCATGCCCCAGAACCTCGGCAGGAGGACTTCAGGGACAGGGAAGAAGAACAGAATGTGTTGGTTGGCTCGTTGACTCCCCCAGCCAGGAAGGGAGATGGGCGGAGAGAGACAAGGATGTCTGCCAAGTGTAATTAATAGTGGAAACTGGCCATGGGGGAGGAAAGAGACATCTTGATGAGGAGGGGTGCTTTACTGGAAGATCGGGCTCTGCTGATGCCCGTAGTCAGGAAGAGCGAGGCTTTCTGCAGGGAGCGTGGTGTCGCAAGCACCATCGCACCCAGCTCAGAGATCTGGGAGGTTTGAGTGGGAGAGTTATTTGTGCCTCCTTTTCTGAGTAGGCATCTTTCAAAAACAGTCCACCAACCTACCAACTGGCTAGCCTTCCTTGTCCACATAAAGAAAAAAATAAGTGACTGTCGATTGAGTTGAGAAAATTGGCATTGTGTTGACGTTTTTGCCCTTTGAAGATACCAACGGAGCGCCCGAATTCTACCTGACTTTACTTCACCAATCCTTATGCAATACTTACTGCCCTTCATGGTATGAGAAGAGAGATGATTGGGGAAATTGGTGGTGCTCATTGTTTTGTTGAGACAAAAACACAGAGATGTTGAATGGACAGCAAAATGAATCATGTGGGTGGAACCTGAAATACAAGAGGTATTTCATTGAACGTTGCTATTGATTTTCTGGTGGGATCAAGGAATTTCAGGGCTGAGTGGGGTTTTCTGGTTCCTTCTCCCTTCGAGTGATGGGCAGAACCCTCCTGTGGCTTCCGGGCCAGGCTGGGCAGGGGGCCTCTGTGAAGTGAGGTGTGTGTCGAGGAGGTCCCGCCCTTTCCAGGTCTCTTGGGACCGAGCCAGCCCTGACAGTTGGGTGCCCCCAGCCGCGGCCTTCTCCAGCACCCCCTGCCATGTTCTGTCCTGTTGCCAGATGCCGTTCGGCACAGATGGAACCCTTTGACAGTCCTGTCTGAAGACAGAACATCTGTCTGCTCCCTAAGTCTTCCTCTTCAGTCCATGCAAAACATCCACAGGTTCTTCTTCTTCTTCTTATTTCTTTTTTAATAAAAAAAATTTTTTTAGAGCCTTTTAGATTCACAGCAAAATTGAGAGGAAAGCAGAAAGAATTCCCTCCCCGCCCCCCTGGCCCCGCGCCTCTACACGTGTACAGCCTTGCCCACTGTCAGCGCCACGCCCCGGAGTGGTACGTTGGTTACCATTGATGAACCCGCACTGACACACCGTTGTCGCCCAGACTCTGTAGTTTACATTAGGTTTCACTGGTGGTGTTGCACACTCCAGGGGTTTGGACAAATATAGAACAGTGTAACACCCACAGGTTTTTAAGAGTCTCAGAAAATTTGATAACGAGTCCACCAGTCATGCCGGCCACTGTCCTAGTTCTTGCCGTTACCAAAGTCCCTTTTCCTTGTTTTTTCCTTTTTGCTCTGGGCTTTCATCTCTTTTTCTGGGTGGGTGGGGGGCACACCTGCCAGCTCCCCTGCATGCCAGTATACCAGGGCTACCCTGGTCTGTCTGCCCTACATCTCCTCCTCCCCCTCTGCTCTGGGTCTTCTGTCCCCCTGGTGGTTTCCCCCCTCCCTGCCCCCATGAGTCTCCTTCCTCTCCCCCGCTTCATCCCTTTGCTGTCCTTTTGGAGGGTATGCAAGTATTAGGTGACTAGTGAGGTGGGAGAGAAGCCTCAAATCTAGCCCCCACCTTTCTGGTTCTGGAGCCCTGGATCTCATTAGTTCTTGGCTGCTTTTCCTCCTCAGAGCCCTGAGGCTTGTTCAAAGGCTTTACTGCAAAAATCCCATCTCTAGCTCACCCGCTCTACTGCTCTGCTCTGCGTGGTGCACACACCTCGTCCCTCTGTGGTTCTTTTGGTTTCAAGGACAAAACATCGCATTCCTGCCATTATCTTGTTTTCTTTGACCCACCATCTCAGTTCCCCAGATAGTCTTGGGGTGGGTTCTCCCTTTTAACTTAGTGTCCCCCGTAGTCACAGACAAAGCACACCATCCGGGGAAAGTGTAATCCTGAGGTGGGACAGGACCTCATAAGCCGTCTTATAAGGGTTGAACCCCTCCCTTGTATAGGCCAGGGAATAGACTTCCAGAAAACAAGCAACTTGCTCACTCAGTGTGACCCAGTTACTCATGTGTGGATGAGAGCTGGTTCGGAAATGGGGTTTCTTCACCCAGAGCCTATACTGATGTGAGGCGGGTAACGTCCTAGCTTAGAAAACCCTCGAATTCAAACTGAACTGTGGTGCAGTTGTGTGTCCAACACAGGGGTAACAACATTAAGTGTTGGCCAAAAAAGAGGCTCCTTGGCTTTGGTGACAGTGTAATTGCTCATAATTTTATGAGTAATTTTTAATAAGGGGGCAGTCGCTGACTAAATTATGAAGGACTGAGCTTAAATATAGTCAGAACCCGAGACCAGAACAGTGGGGCAGAAAGAACAAATAGTTCGTAGATGTTTAACTTATACCCTGTTCCTCCCTGCACGGAAGCCAGCATCGTACTGATAAAGATCTTCAGGAAATCCCCAGACCCTCTTTTAACCTGGGGCATGTTGCTCCCTTGCTAAGCTTTTCCCAGAAGTCTTAGGGAGAGGCAGCGGACTGGCTTTGAGTTCCCTCTGTGCGTGGATAAGTTTCCAGGGCAGGAGGGTGGTGGAAAGGTGAGGTGAGAGGCCAGGCAGAAGTACCACAGACTAGACCCTGCTGACCACACTGGCCTGGCCCCTTAGATCCGATTTCTAGTCTCTGACTTAGTGTTGGTTCTCAGTCTGGCGCTGACTGAAAAGTCAGTTGGTCTGACAGTAGTTTGGAATTAGTAACAAATGGTCTGTCCTTCTGTCCCCAGGCTCCACCTACAGCGTCTTGTCCATCATGCCCTCAGACTCAGAAAGCAGCAGCTCCCTCAGCAGTGTGGGTGAGTACCCCTGGGCACCCCTCCTTCCTGGAGGGCACTGGGTGGGTCCGGGGCAAGAGGCTGGGTGCGAGCTGAGGTAGCCCTGAGTCTCCGGAGTGGGAAGTCGGCCTTACCTGTCGGATCATTCATGGGGCCATCTTCTGTTGATTCCCATCTTCTCCCATCAGCAGCACATCCTTCTAATGGAGGAGGGCAGGGATCTGGTGCTGGCAGGTGCTGGGGGGAAACTGTGTCCTACCATTCCTTCACTTTGTCAGGGTTTGGGATTTTTCAGTGAGTTTGTTGTCCCCCTACCCCCAACCTAGTGCCTTATTACCACTGTCCATGAGAATGGCCCCTTTTGGGACTGTCTTTTGTAAGCAGGAACAGTCCCCTGGGCCATGTGTTGCCTTGGGGACAGGAGTAGCCCATCCATGTGTTTCCAGAAGCCCACAGCTGGTCCTGCTTTCCCTTCACTGAAAACGTCCCAGCAGGAAGGTTGTCCCAGTCTCCCAGTCTTCCCGCACCTCTGGGACCCATTCCTGCATCACACCATGTTTAACACCCTCGTGTGGCTTCTCATGTCCGGATCGGACCCTGATGGATGGATACACCTTCGGTGGAGAGTCCTGGAGTGTCTGTAGTGGGAAGGGCCCCCGGAGGTCATCCAGTCCAATTATTATCTCCTGCGCATAGACAGATGGGAAAGTGGATGCTCTTGCAAAGGACTCCATACCATCAGGGGCAGATCTTTAATCTGTTAATTCGACGGGCACTTACCCAGTACCTCTGCTGAGCTACAAGTGGGCTTGGAATGCGTGGGGACTAGGGCACATGTGGTCCCCGTGCCTGTGGATCTTAGGGTCTGTGGGGGAGATGGTTTTATGAGTAAATACAGTGAGCGAGCTCAGCCCGGTGAGGCTGGTGCCGGGAGGGAGGGAGCGCAGTGCTCTCTGGGATGCTGTAGCCAAGTGCTGACAAGGCAGAAGTACGTTCTCTCGAGGCTTGGATGGCATCGGGGCAGGGTCTGTCCCTGGCCTCTGTCCTTCCTCCTGCCGGCCAGTGTGTCATCCCAGTCTCTGCCCTTGTCTTCACATGATGTTCTCCCCTTGTGCGTGTCTGTCTGCAGATCTCCTCTTTTCAGAGGGACACCAGTCCTACTCCAGGCTGACCTCATCTTCACCTGATCCTCGGCAGAGACTGTATCTCCAATAAGGTCACATTCACGTTTACTAGGGGGTCAGGATTTCAACAATGAGGCCAGGCACAGGTCCCTCATCCCTGTGCAGGGTTCAGGGAGGACTCTTCTGGGACCATGGGTCAGAGCTTCAGTCTTTATCCTTTGTGCCGCCTGCTGTGGGTCCGCTGGCCAAATGGTGGGGTTGTTGGAATTTCTAACATGGGACCAGCCCCCAGGAAGCTCCTGGGGTGGGGCAGTCCGGGTGGGTGGAACGGTAATGTGGGTTTTTGGAAAATCGCAGCTGTTCAACCCCGAGTGCACCTCTTGCCTCCCTCATGCTCACTCTTGGAAACAAGGGGCAGTGATCCGACAGAGAGCTGACAAACTCATCTCATCGACACTTTAGGGCTTAACATGGTACCTTTCTTAGGAACGTTTGCATTAGTCTCTCCAAAGAGAGAGGTGTTACTTAAACCACACCAATTAATTGTGGAATTTCAAGCAGGAGTGTGAAGATACTTTTTATGCAGTTAGAGCTTTGCAGCTTCTGGAAGAAGCTTCATGTCAACCACCTGCCGGTTGGTTCCACACGTACCTGAAGCTGGTTTAGTCCTTGGGAAGGAGGGGTCAGCCCCCAGATGCTGGTTGGCAAGCAGGCAGAAGGCAGTGCTGTGGACTTCCTGTTGGAGGCTGAGCCTTGGGTGTTGGTGCCCAGATCTTGAATGCTGAATGTTCTGGTTGCATCCCTTTGGGTCAGACCCTCTTCAGCTCACCGGGACCCAAGTCTTGCTTCTTTTGTTCTTCTTTTTTTCTTTTTCCCCATAAAGGTCCATTCCAATCTTTTTTTTTTTTTTAAGATTATATTTATGTATTTGACAGAGAGAGACACAGCGACAGAGAGGGAACACAAACAGGGCGAGTGGGAGAGGGAGAAGCAGGCTTCCTGCAGAGCAGGGGGCCCGATGTGGGGCTCGATCCCAGGACCCCGGGATCACGACCGAGCCAAAGGCAGATGCTTAATTGACTGAGCCACCCAGGCGTCTTGCTTCTCTTGTTCTTATGCCAGCGTTGACATCGTCCTTGGGATGAGTAGCCCCATGCTTCTGCAGGCTGACTTCAATGTCCTTGTGGCTGCATCAGCCAGGAGACCTTTGGCTGTAGCAATAGGGAATACTTGCTCACCCTGCCTTAAACAACAAAGAAATGTGTGTTCTCACATAATAAGAAGCCACTGAGGTTGGGCTGAGCACCCCAGGACAGGGCTCTGGGAGCCCCTGTGTCTGGCTCAGACTGATGGCAGGGTACCTGTAGCCACAGCTTCAGCTATCACATCTAGACACAGCAGTGTCTGGGGCTGTAGGGTCCCTTGTGGGAGCCACTGGCCACAGGTGGCTATTTAAATTCAAATGAATGAAAATGAACTAAAATGAACATTTCTAGTTTCAACAGTAATACTTGGTACATTTCAAGTGTTCTCTGGTCACCCGTGTCTAGCGGCTGCCATACTGGACAGAGCAGATAAAAGAACATCTGTCATCACAAGGGTCCAGAGGATGAAGAGGGTCGTCTCGTGTCTCCTTATCAGCAAAGCAGCCTTCTGCAGAAATTTCCCAGCAGGCTCTCCTCACACTGACTGCGCTCTATCACTAGTCTGTGCCCTAAGCAGTGGCTCGTGCGATGTGGTCCCTGGACCAGCAGCACTCAGGCCCTTGTTTGAGATGCCAGTTCCTGAGCTCTGCCCCATGCTTGCTGCATCAGAAGCTCTGAGCATGGCACCCGGCATCTGCATTTAACAGGTCTCCCGGTCTGAGGTGGGCTGGCTTGACTTCTTCCCTGGCCAGGGTGCTGGAATGTCTGTGGCTGACTTGGACCTGTCCCTTGGAGTGGAATGAGCTATGGGGTCAGCCATGGGGACCGCTCCTCTGCCTCCTGGAGGATTCCTCCTGGCTCAGCCTCACCTGATGACAGACGATGCTATTCCCCTAGGCAGATGGAGACTGGCTGTTCTTGTTTGTTCACGGTCTTTCCACAAAGCTAAGGCAAGGCAAGAGCAATGTCTTACGATAAAAGCATCACCTCCGTGGGACACCTGGGTGGCTCATTCAGTTAAGCGTCTGCCTTCGGCTCAGGTCATGATCCCGGGGTCCTGGGATGGAGTCCTGCATGGGGCTTCTTGCTCAGCAGGGAGCCGGCTTCTCCCTCTGCCTACTGCTCCCCCTGCTTGTGTGCACACTATCTCTGCAAATAAATAAATAAAATAAAAAAAAAAAACAAAACAAAAAAAACACCAACAATTAAATGAAATCTCCTCCCCTTTCCCACTTATGTCTCCTTAACAAACCCCATGTGGGAAAAGAATGACAAGTTATAGTCCACATAAGAGAAAATTGGTAGAGGAAGCCTTGGGTGTTGCGTCTTCTCTGCAATACTTGCTGCCCGGTCAGCTGCCTGGCTAGGATTAGGTCTGCAGGTGGCCTGTCCCCTTTCGGCTCTCAGCTGGACACGGCTAACAGCTCACCATGCCTGTGCTGACCCAGATTCTTTCTGCGGATACCTTTTTTGGCAGTTTTCATCACCTGAGCGCGTATGGCTTCTTGGAGGCCTCCCCCAGCCCATGCAGCCCGTCTGTAGGTAACCCGTCCCGTGGGTAGGCCTCAGGGATCTACCCCGGCAGCACACGTTCGTTTAAGGCAGTTGATATTTTTTTTCCCCGTTCATCCTGACCTGATTTCTCAGGTGCCTTTTATTTCTGATCTGGAACAACTGGGGAAGTTTTAAGGAGAATAGACATTCTTGGGTAGCATTTATAAAATGAGCTTTAAATGTTATACAGATTGAGGCAACAGGAAAGGTTTCTTATTAAACAAAGAGGTCTCTTGGCTTGTTGGCAAGAGAAGCAGCTGGAGGGCTTCCTCTGTGTCCTAGGGGAGATTCCTTGAAAGTGCAGCTGCTGGTTGGCATGGGAAAGTGCGGTGAGTCATCACACAGGCAGGTTCTCACCTCGGCTCCTTGGGCTCTTCTGACCCTGCCTTTCCTGGGCCTTTGGGTCAGAGGCCTGTTTTCTCAGTTCCCCAAAGAATGGGAACACTTCTTTTGGAGCACATGCTTAGTGCTTGAAGGGGTCATAGAGAGCTCTGGCCCCTGACCTCACAGTCCTCTGGGTGTCTCAGTCCATCCAGGCTGCCAAAACAGACCACCATCGACTGGGCCGCTGGGGAACCACAGACATCTGTTGGTCACCGTTCTGGAGGCTGGCAGTTGAAGATCGAGGCAAATGCCGCGTCTGGTGAGGGCCTGCTTCGGCTCCACGGATGGCGTCTTCCTCCTGTGTCGTCATGGGGAGAAGGGGGAGAGAGCTCTCTGGGTCCTTTTAGGAGGGCACTAGTGCCGCTCATGTGGGATCCTCTCTCATGACCTAATCACTTCCTGCAGGCCCCGCCTCCTAATCCTACACCTTGGGGGTTGTTGGGATTTTGGTGGGGGGACACTGGCATTCAGGCCACAGGACCAGGGCAGCCAGCCGCCACTGCGCTCTGAGTAAAAATCGAAGGAAACGAACAGCTCAGGGGAGGGGGCAGCTATGTCTGACGCGGGGCATCGGAGTCCGTTTCACGGAGAAGGTGGGCCTTGTGTCGGGGCCTTCGAGGAATGGTGCCTCAGAAGTAGGAGCAGTGAGGAAGCAAGAGGGCAAGAGGCCAGCGCTTGCCTCTCTCGGTTCGGGTTTTTGCAGAGCAGACCCCGAGTCGAGCATCTGCTTAGAGAGCAAGTGTTGTCCGTGAGAGGTGGGCGTGGCTGCAGCTGTTGGACGCTCAGTCCTGGGAGAAGCTGGGCCTCTGTCCTTTCCTGACTGACTTGGGGGGCATCTCCCTGGGCTCCCTGGGGAAGGGGCCCTCCCTGCGTGTCATCAGTGGGCAGTAGCTACCGGACAGCCAGTAAAACGAGGGGGGAAAAAGCCATTGTCCAGCAGATGCCACTTTGGTCCAGGCCAGAGGTTCTCAAACTTGAGCAGGCATCAGAATCACCTGGATGGGAGTGCTGACTGCACATCCTGGGCTTCTGAGTTAGGAGGTCTGGCTAGGCCTGAGATGTACCTTCTCACATGTTCGTGACATTAGGTGTTTTCAGAAGCCCTGGTTCATGATGAGAGACTATGTCTCTCCTGATGGTTCTGACTCTCCTGGGCTGGAGAGGATGGTGGCTTGGTTTTGCTTGCTGCTGCCCCTGATGACCATGTTCTGGGCTGCTTCGCTTCTCCCCTGAGAGCGGGGGCCCGAATGTAGTCGGGAAGCTTAGCTGGGCATGGCCACTCCACCTAACTGCTTTTGGCCATGACCAGTGTTCTCCTCGGCTCTGGCACCATGGGCCCATAGGGCTCTGGAGCAGAGTTGATTTGTCTAGCTGTAAATAAGAAAGAGGGGGAGGCCTTCAGCTGACATGTAGTGGTAAGGGAGCTAAGGACAAAGGGGCTTCTGGCCGAGACTACCCAGCTGCCAAGCAGCTCGCTGAGCCTCAGTGGTCTGTGGAGGTGGCCGCACCAGCCATGGCAACTGGGAGGCAGAGCTAGGACTCATGTGGTAAAAGGGGCCTGCTCTGTCTCCCTGCCGGATTCTGCTCCTGCTCTCCCTCTCACGCCAAGGCCTGGTGTGATGCCTCCAAAATCCAGGGCCGGTGCCTGCTTTCTTGGGATCTCTGAAGCACCCCCATTTTAATGCAGTCTAAGTCCCTTACCCCTTGGACCCCATCCTGGATACAGAAAGGAAGAAAGACCTCTGCCTTCTCTGGTGCCTGGGTGGCTCAGTCGGTTAAGCGTCTGACTTTGGCTCAGGTCATGATCCCAGGGTCCTGGGATCAAGTCCTGTGTCGGGCTCCTTGCTCAGTGAGGAGCCTGATTCTCCTGCTGCCTGCTGCTCCCCCTACTTGTGCTCTCTCTGACAAATTAAATCTTAAAAGAAAAAAGAAAAAAAAATCTGCCTTCTTGAGTGGCTTCCAGATTGGAAAGAGGAAGGAGTGAAGTTGGGGAGAGTGGACACTTTTGCATTTGAATCCAAAAGAACAGTTATGCAGGGATAGGAGAGCTGAGGGAAAGCCGTTTGCAGTTTCTGTGGACAACTCACCTGATGTGAGTTTGTATTTGCTTGTTCTTTAAGATGTCTGCTGTACCTGTGGTGACTGAGGGGGTGGGGAGGGTTGGCGGTCCACAACTCCAGTGACCACACCACTCCTGGGAGGGTGGCTTCTGTTTGGGACACTGCAGGTTTTGTTGTTAGTGTAAGTTTTTAAGAAGTCACGTCATCGAGGTATAAATTGCACCGGCAGAGGAGGGGACAGAGGGAGAAGCAGGCTCCCTGCTGAGCTCGAGCCCGACATGGGGCTCGATCGCAGGACCCTGAGAACGTGACCTGAGCTGACATCAGATGCTTAGCGGACTGAGCCACTCAGGTCCCCAGAAAAACTTTATTTTTAATTGTCTGTGAATGGAGAGGATTTTCTGCACCCTTTGCCATTAATTTGGCATGTCCAGGCTTAGCTCATCTTGAGATTCTTCCTGAGGTGCCCTGTGGCCCTCCACCTTCCTGACTGTAGAGCGGTAGGCATCCAGGCACGCTGCTCTTCTAAGACTTCTGTCTCCTCATTGTCACACTTGTGGCTCATTACAACTTGTAGGATAGCATTCAATGTGGTTTTCCACTCTCCATTTCTCCATGTTAAAATGAAAGATTTAGGCACTATGTACAATTGGTAAAGAAAAAACATTTAAGAGTTATAACTATATGTAAACATTGTATAATGGTATGGAATAAAATGCACACTGTAGGACATTTTCTAAAAAACAAAACAAAACAAAACAAAACAGCGCGGGCCCCCTGAGTCAGGAGCCCCCTGAGTTTGGTGGCTTCTCAGACCTGTATGTATCTCGGGTGTGCTCAGCCCTTTGGAGCGCTACCTGTCCGGGAGGCAGTGTAGTCAGGGTGGGGCCCCTGGGTCTCGAGCCTGCGCCACGTTTATCTGGGCGTGCACTGCTTTCCTGGCTGTGCAGTCTTTGTGGGTGTCAGGTTCTCAGGGGATGGTCGTAGCACGTCCCTGGGAGGGTGCCGTGGGCCTGAATCAGCTAAAGGACAGAGTTCACTCAGCAAAGAACCCAGCACCTAGGTTATGCGGGGCAGTGTCCACGCGCTGCATTGCCCGCATGGTTGGCTCCCCTTGGTCCTCACCTGTGCAGGAGACCGTGGCTGTGTGTGGTGACAGACCTGATGGCCCCGATCTCTGTCCTGCTGCTTCTCTCTCCAGCTTCCTCAAAAGCCAAGGAAGGGCTGCATCTTTCTTTTGCCTTCTTCCCCCAGTGGGGTGAAAATTCTTCATCTCCCTGGAGGCAAGCTGCTGAGCCTGATGTGCTTTTCATCTCTGAAACTCTCGAGTTGATGTTTCTGTGGTACTTCTTGGACTTGATTATGGCACAGAGCACCTGTTCTCAAAGCATGGCGTGGTGTCCCTGAGGTTCCTTTCAGGAGGCCTGTAAGGTCAAAACTGTTTTCTTAATGATACAAGATACCGCTTTCCTTTTCGACTCTCATCCTCACGCAGACTTTGCTGTCAAGCAGACTTTTCTGCAGGTGCATCCATCCTGCGTGGGGGTACTGCACGGCTGAGAGACTCCAGCTATCTCTATGAGGCCAGACATCAACAGCATTAGAAAGTTGCAAAGTGGTGCCACTCTTTTGTTTTTTTGTTTTTTTTTAAAGATTTTATTTATTTGACGGATGGAGATTACAAGTAGGCAGAGAGGCAGACAGAGAGAGAGGGCGAAGCAGGCTCCCTGCAGGGAGCCTGATGCGGGGCCCGATCCCAGGACCCTGGGATCCATGACCTGAGCCGAAGGCAGAGGCTTTAACCCACTGAGCCACCCAGGCGCCCCCACTCTTTTGTTTTTAAAGTAGGCTCTACACCCAGCGTGGAGCCCAAGATGGGGCTTGAACTCACGACCCCAAGATCAAGACCTGAGCTGAGATCAGGAGTCGGATGTTTAATTGACTGAGCCCCTCGGGTGCCCCGATGTCCCTCCTCTCGCTACATTTTTTGTTTTGTAATGGAAAGGGTAGTTAATTTTTCATAGGAAAAAATTTTATGTCAACACGGAATGGATTTTCAGTTATTTTAAAATTAATAGATTTTTAAAAATTCTTAGTTTTAATTTTTAATCTGGTAGCTCTCATTAGAGAGTTATAACATGTAAACAAAACATGTAAACAAAAGCTCTTAGGAGTCCTCAGTCATTTTTAAGATTGTATGTAAAGCGGTCCTAAGATCAAAAAGTTTGCGAACCTTTAGGTGAATACTTTGGGCTCTGGTGTCAGGTAGGTAGAGGGAGGTCCAAAACTCAGTGCTGTCATTTATTGGCTCTGTGACCTGGACAGTTCATTTAATCTTGATAAGTTTTTGTTTTGTGATTTGTAAATGGGACTAACAACAGTAGCTTCCTTAACGGTTTGGGACGCATTTTAGAAAATGCCAGGAAGTAAGTACTAGTCGTGGCTGTTGTTCGGGGGGCAGTGAGGCACTGAGGCAGCGAGCATGTGCTCTGGACCCAGGTGCCTGGGCTCCCGTCCCTGGGCATTGCTGGCTCTTTCTGTGCAAGTTTGAGTCAGTTCCCTGATCTTACCGGGCCTCCGTTTTCTCAGCTGTAGACAGGGATGACAATGTGAGTGCCCACCTGGGTTTGGGATGTTAATGCCGGGGACATCTGTGTAGGCTGCTGCTGTGTGGGTTGGCATCTGACCGTGAACATGGAAATATCCCATTTCCAGGAGCTCTTTGTCTTTTCATCCCACTCTCTTGGGTTTTTCTGTCTCACATGGATCGTTGTCCCCTGAAGTTGGTTAGAGCGTGACTCAGAGGGATCAGCAGAAGGGATACCGGACACGTGTCCAGAGGAAGCCTCACCTGTCCAAGTGCCGGCTACGCTATTGCAGGTCGATTGACAATGTAGACCTGGCTCTGGGTTAAGGCTCACACAAGTGACTTCGTTTGCCAGAGGAGGAAGCCTGTACAGCTGTAATGAGCTGCTTTCCAGAACTCTGGGGGCAGGGGTGAGGGTCAGAGTCTTTTGCGGAAAGGTGAGGGGAGGCTTCTTAGGTTGTGGAGTAGAACTGTGTAGGGTGCAGGGGAGATGCTCGCGGGCAGTGCTGGTCATGGGCCACACCTCAGATGGCATTCTTGACTCATCTGGGCCAGGCCTGGAGCCCAGCAGCCCCAACCACTACAGTGGTGGTGGGTCTGTAATAAATGCACTTTCGGGGGTACCAGATCAGGTGGTTGGGGTTCCCACCTGGGATAATGCTGAGCCGAGAGGTGGGAGCTCCTACCTCTCACTGTGGTCTCGTCTGCCCCCCTCCCCCCCCACCAAAGTGTCCAAGTTCCCATGTTCCCTGGCACTCCTGGAGGACATGAAGCCACACCTGAGTGCCATCTTTTATTTTGGGGGACGCTTGGTTTACATGAGCACTCGGCCAAAAGGATCAGCCGGTGGGGGGCGTGGGTGGTCAAGATGGCCCAGGTTCAGAAGACCTGCATCTTGCCCTTCACACATTCTAGGGCTGCTGGGGAGACAGACACTGTGTTCCCTGGGGTGACTGGCCTCCCAGGTCACATCCATAACATGAGATGGCTGCTGTGAGTTCCTGTGACCCTGCCTTGGATCCCTGAGTGTTAACGGATATCCCGGGTGAATGTGTGGACAGAGTTAAAGAAAAAAGCACCACGGATTTTGTCTCTGTTTCTTGGGACATTTGAGTGAGATGCTTCCTTCTTAGAAAAGGATTTGGATCTTTTCAGAGGTGCTACTACTGGTGGTCCCTGTTGCTGCTGGTCCTTAGTAATAGCATAAGGCATGGGGTTTCCTTTGACAGTCCTGGGCGCAGGTGAAGAGGGCCTGAGATGGACTGGGCAGCCAGAGGCCCCAGGACTTACCTGCATCACGTCACACTGACTTAGCCATGGGCGGCTTTGCTGGAGAGCCTTCTCTGAGCCCACAGCCCTGGGCTGCCTGGGGCAGGTCCTCTGGGCATTTGGAGAGGTTGGAGAAGGGAGCTGTGCATGTTCAGCCCCGGTTGGGGTGGGGGTGGGAAAGCAGCCCTTGGGCCCCAGCTTCAGGGCCAGCTGCCTTTGGGCCCAGAAGCGTCTCTGGGTCCCACCTTGCCCTTCTTCCTCAAGCTGTGCATTCTATTCTGCTCAGGCCTTAGGCTGGCCTCTCCATGCCCAGGGGTTGGGGATAGCTGCTGTTTCCAGACCAGGCAAAAGTACGCAGATCAGGGCCCAAGGGGTTCCATCTTGGAGGGGTCAAAGTCATGCTGGGAAGAGAGTGGGGGTCCCCAGTCAGGGTCAGCAGAATGGGTGGGTGATCCTGGGGTGCTAGAGCAGGCGGCCTGGGCTTAGGTCTCTGTTCCCCCTCTTATTCCCGACTTGGTGTCATCTGAAAACAGACGCCAGCAGGACCCACCTGGTAGGGTTGTTGGGCACAGCTGAGGCAGGCCAAGGGCTCGGAACAGTGCCTGGCAGACCTAGCGAGTGCTATCTAAATGCCAGGTCACTGTATTATTTATTTTCCCCTCCCCCAGGTACCACTGGGAAGGCGCCATCCCCGCCACCCCTCCTCACAGACCGTCAAGTGAACGAGAAGGTGGAGAACCTCTCCATTCAGCTGCGGCTGATGACCCGAGAGAGGAATGAACTGCGGAAGCGCCTGGCTTTCGCGACCCACGGGACGACCTTTGATAAGAGGTAGTGATCGCACCTGCTCCCCTGCCCAGGCCCGATGGACCAGGGCTACTCCCACGAGGCCATCACGCCAGCCCCTCCCCGCCAGGCACTCATCCTTAGCTCCCCGGGGTCCATGCTGCGCTGCCCGAGTGTCCCTTCGCCTCACTCCCCCGTCCCTTGGAAACGCTGTCCTTGCAGCTCTGGGTCGGGGGAGGTTAAGCTTCCTCCAGGCCAAATTGGAGCCCTGTCCCAAGGCAGATCAGCCCTGTCCAGACCTGAGTCACATGACGCAGAGCTTGTGAAGTGTGGGTGTTGTCAGGTACTCGTCCTCTGCAGGTGACAAATCGGTGGGTAGCTTTGGCAGCAGCTCGTGGGGCCTCGTCCCACTCTGGTGCCTCCTCACGGGCTGGTTGCGTGGCCTCGGGCTCGTCACTGTCCCTCTCGAGGCCTCTGCCTTCCAGCATCAGAGCAGTATACTTCCTCAGTATCCTTTTCTGTTGCTTGTCTGTGGTCCTGCCCTCATGGAGGCAGTTGTTCCGTGCTGAGCCCTCGAGCAGTCTACCTGTGCGCAGGCACGTGCGTGCATATCTGTGTGTCAGCACGCGCCCTCTTACTGCTACATGGATTGTTATGTGTGCCAGTGTTCATTGTTCCTGCCACGTGTGTGTGTTAGGAGGGTATATTCTGCTCCTTTGTGGTTTTGGAGAAAATCTTTGATTACTTCCTTTTTTGGGATTTAGATGTGGGTACCAGGTCCATAGGGTGAGGCAAAGGGAGTGTCTTTCCCCACCTCCCCCACCCAGGAGGGCTTCATGGAGGAGGAGGGAAACAGTCTGATTCATCCTTCTAGGAGATTCTGCTAGGGATTCTGAGAGGAGGGGGATTGCCTTTAGGAACATCAGGCATGTGTGTGCCTTGTCCTGAGGAAGTTCCCCTGGGGTGATATCAGGGTGGCAAAGCCAGCCAGCTGAGCTTGCTTTGACGATGATACGGTCCTCAGCACAGAGGCAAGGCCCGTGGAGACACGGCGTGCTAGAGTGCATATTGTCCAGTGCCTGCCTTCGTGTGACAGAGGCAGAGCACGGGGTTCCCCAGAGCCTGGGTGGCTGGCAGAGCCTGCCGTGTTTGCTCTCGGGCCCTCTGCAGAGCAGGGTTACTGACGCCGGCTGTAGGGCTGGCTCTCACCCTGACGCGTGCACTGGCATCACCAGAGGGCTTGTTAAAGCTCAGGTTCCTGGTTAGGTCTCCCTCCATCTGGCCCCTCAAGCGTCTGATTCAGGAGTTCTGGAGCTGACCTGAGGATTTGGACTTCTAACACATCTGAGAAGCAGTGCTCCCAGCCAGTGTCCTCAACAGTAGCTGCACACTGGAGTCCCCATTCTGGTGTCTGGGTCACACCCCCAAGGTGTGACACCCCAAGGATGCCCATGTAATTGGTCTGGGCCTTGGTGTTTTGATAAGTTCCCAAGATTGACTTTTTCCTAAAAAGAGGAAAAGCTTCCTCACGGGTTTCTGGGGTGCCCACTGTGGGTGAAGGCCAGTTGTGCGGTCTCCCTAGGAGCTGCTAGAGAAGAAGACAGTACCTTCTCCAGGCTCGAGCAAGGAGCCCAGGCAACCAAGGCCATGTATCATTGTTCTCCCCCTGTGGGTCTGGGGAGGCCAGGATGTCTTGAGTTGACCACGCGCCAGATGGTTGGGGTGCATAGGAGACCGGTATCCAGGGACACTGGGCTGGAGGCTCCTCGGGCAGAGACATCCCTTGTCCGAGTGATCCCAGGGCCTGTGTTCACTGCTGCTGTCTGGGTCAGGCCCTACCACAGGCTGAATCCCGACTATGAGAGGCTGAAGATCCAGTGCGTCCGGGCCATGTCGGACCTGCAGAGCCTGCAGAAGCAGCACACCAACGCCTTGAAGAGGTGCGAGGAGGTGGCCAAGGAGACCGACTTCTATCAGTGAGTGGGGCTGCCTCATGGCACTTAGTGGGCCTTCAGCAAGCGGGTTGGGGTCTTTGGGTCTCGGTTTTTCTAAGTATAGGCTGAGATGCGAACTCTTCATACCAGCCAGTGACAGCCGCGGAAGCACAACTGGCAGGAAAGGGATTGAAAATGAGGCAGGAAGCCAGACAGATGGCTGGGCTCCTGGGTCGCTGTCCGAGCTTTGCTGCAGCTCCTGTTGTAGGAGAGGCAGATGGGCCTATTCCCCTTTGGTCTCCTGGGGTCGCTCTGAGGGTACTGACCCGCCTTACCTGCCCACCTGCTGACCTTGCCCAGGCGTCAGTACTTAGAGGGGCCAGGCCTGTACCAGGTAAGGGCTCATCTCCTTGCCTTGGTCTTCATCCATGTGCCCTTTTTGGTATTAGGTTTTTACAAACGGTGTGGTTCTTTCTGGCATTTGGCTGATACCAGGCTTTGGCCTGCCTCTGAGTGCTGCTGCCCTGGTTGCTATGGTCTCCCACTGGGTGTACTGGGAGTACTGGCATGTGGAGGGGCGAGAGAAGTGGGGCTGGCAGGGGTTGGAGGCTGGCTGCGTTTCACTGTGTGCATGGGGTTGTAGCACACTCCACAGCCGGCTCCTGAGCGACCAGACGCAGCTGAAGGATGATGTGGACATGCTGAGGCGGGAGAATGGACAGCTGCTGCGGGAACGTAACCTGCTGCAGCAGTCGTGGGAGGACATGAAGCGGCTCCATGAGGAGGATCAGAAGGAGATCGGTGACCTCCGGGCCCAACAGCAGCAGGTAGAGGCGGGCAGGGTGGCAGGGGGCATACCAAGGTTGGGCATCCTCCTACCCTCTTATCCATCCATTCATCATCCATTTTCCCACCCATCATCTGTCCTTCCATCTCCAGTCCTCCCTCCCACCTCCCATCCACCCTCCCACCTCCCGTCTATCCTTTCACCTCCCATCCACCCTCCCACCTCCCATCCACCCACCCTCCTCCCGTCTATCCTCCATCTCCCATCTATCTTCCCACCTCCCATCCGTCCTCGCACCCCTCATCTCTCCTGCCTCCCATCCTTCCTTCCACCCATCCTTCCTTCCACCCATCCTCCATCCTTCTACCCAACAGCTGTCCTTCCACCCATCATCTGTCTTCCCATCCATCATCCGTCCTCCCACCTCCTTTCCGTCCTTCCCCCCACCCATCATCCATCCTTCTACCTCCTGTCCATCCTCCACCCATCATCCACCCATCCCCCATCCTTCCACCCACCATCTATCCTTCTACCCATAACCCATCCTCCCACCCATCCTCCCACCTCCAGTCCATCTTTGCACCTATCCTCCATCCCCTCCCCCATCATCCATCCTTCTGTGCATCCCTCACCCTCCCAGCCTGTCATTCACCCACCCATCATCCATCCTCTTTCTCCATTCTTCCACCCATTCAGCCACCCACCTACCATTCATCCTTCCACCCTCTCACATAGCCTTGTGATCATTTAGCAGGTATTTTTGGAGTGTCTGGCTAATGTGAGGCACTGGGATATCTGTAAACAGACACTCTTGGACTGTGCAGTCCAGAGGGGGAGACTAGTGCTAGTCAGACGATCACACAGGTCTGTGTATCACCGCGAATGTCGTGAGGGCTGCCAGGGAGGAGGTGCTGTGCAATTCAGCATGGAATAGGAGTTTGACTGAGTAGGGAGACACGGGTCTGTAGCCTCCTCCCTTTGTATGGATGGTATGAGCTTACAGATGGAGAAAAACTTGGAAGTATTGAGGCCCTGTGCAGATACAAGATGGAGGAGTTATCATCATTAGCTTTTGGTGGGGGTCTGGCCTCTTTGCTCCTGGCTTGCGTTCCAGGTTAGTTTCTAAAACTTGGCTGAGCTGTTGTTTCACATGGACAGAAGCATGAGGAGTGAGAAAACCGGCTCGCTGTGAGTGCTGTTGGCCAGTTCTCCTGGAGCTCGCAGATGGAGCTGCCTGGGCTGACGGCAGGGGTGAGGCCACGTTCTTTGTGGAGATGGTCGCGTGTTTGGGGTCGGACGCAGTCCCAGCAAGGACCAGAGTGTCCCCATCGGCATCATCCGTGGCCCCCGAGTTAAAGCAGGACTGCCGGGGCTCGCTTGGCACAGAGCGCCTCTGGGACCATCCGTGCTCATCTGATCGCGTAGCATGACGTTATCTCTCTTGCTCTTTTTTCATTTACAATTAAACTTCTGTAAATTGGGAAATTGTCACAAGTTTACAGAAGAGTTGCAAGTACAGCCCCAAGAATTTTTACCCCTCGTCATTCCAGAACGAGCTGCCAGTCTGCACGCTTCTAATAAGCAAGGCTATTCTCTCATCTGGCAGTAGCACAAGCATCGACATCAGGAAGGTAACGCTGGTACATGATGCCCTCTAGTCATCAGACCCCAATTTGAGTTTTGCCGGTTGTATGCATAGTGTCTTTAGCAGGAAGAGGATCCAGGCCAGAATACGGCGTGGCATGTGGCTGTCAGGTCTCTTGGGTCTCCTTCAATCTGGAAGAGTTCCTCAGGCTTCGGCCTACCTGACCTGATGCTTCAGAAGATGACAGGCCGGCTGTTTCCCCACATGTCCCTCCACCTGCATTTGTCTGATCTTCCTGGTTTGTTTCTGTATGTGCGTCTTAGTGTCCTAGAAGTGAGGTTGCCACCTTCTCACTGCGTCTTAGAGGTTGGGTCTTGGTTGGTGAGGAATCGTTACCGGTGACGTTCCCTTGGTCACTCGATGCCGGTGATGTCTCCAGGCTTCTCCAGTGCAGAGTTACTCACATTCCCTGTGGCCGTCTGTCTGACGGTCTCTATGTGGACTCATGGTTTCCTGCTTTATTCAGTGGGTTGTGATTCACTGTGGCCGGCGGGAGCCTTTTCAAGAGGTTTCTCTGACTTTTTGACAGGACCTTCTCACTCTTTGAACACTTTCTTGCTCTCTGGTACAAGATGTCATCCCAGGCTTGTTTCATTTCTTGCGCTTGCCTTGGGAATCAGCCATTTCTCCAAGGAGTCCTCATTCCTTGTAGTGAAAGTCCTCATTCCTTGCTCAGAAGCAAGATCTGAATGCCAGGTGTGCACGTAGCTGCTGGGGTCTCCATCGCGGCTCCCACGTCGTGCCAATAGCCGGAACCGGGTATCTGAGTTTCCGGGTCTCTTGTCTCCCCCTCCCCCTCACGTATCTGGGTATTCAGTATGTAGCATATAGATTGAAAATGGTGAGTTTGCACTAACACTCCCAGTTCCAGTCCAGCACCACAATACCATGGCTTCATTCTAGCTGCCTCCCTTTCTGTTTCTGTTAACTCCCTTTTCCAGCAGTGGGAGACCGCGGCGAGAGGCAGGGATAGCCCCAGCTGACGGTTTCTGTGCCTTCTCTGCCCGGGGCTGGGAGTGCTGGCTTTACCTCTGGTCTTTACCTTCACCCCACCGTTTCTGAGCTCACTTATTTGTGGGCCTTTTCCCACCCTCTCTAGATTTGGCTCAGCCTTTTGTCTTGGGTTTAGTTTGGATTTTACTCTTCTTTGAGCGATTTCTCATTTCAGATGTGTTTCTGGCTCCGTCTTAGCCTTAGGGAGGGCCCCTAGCCTTGCCAGAAAGTGGCAGAATGGGACTTTTCAGGGCTGCAGACCTGGCTTCAGACGGTGGTCCCAGAGGTTAGACGATGTCGCCCACGGAGCAGTGGTGCCGCGTGTCTGCCGAAGTGTTTGCTGTCATTGCTGCTCTTGTTCGAGTCCCATCAAGGCTGGGGTCGACTCTGTTCCTGGAGGAAGGGGGCTAGTGGCCAGCGTCCCCACCTGCTGCAGGGTGTCAAATGGGGTGGTCCCCCTGCAGTCGGTGTGGCGGTGCCTGCCGTCATGAAACGTGCGGTTCCCATATGGCTCAGCAATTCCGCTTCGATGTGTGGACCCGAGAGAACTGCAGATAGCCGTTGACACAAAAATCCGGAGTGTAGATGCTTGTAGCGGCATTTCGCACAGCGGCCAGGAAAGGGAAGCAGTCCAGATGTCCGTCGGCGGTTGAGCGGGTGCAGGAGGTGTGGTCCGTGCTGTACAGCGGAATAGTACCATTCAGCATAAAATCACATGAAGCAGTGACACCTGCTCCGACAGGGATGACCTTGAAAACTTCGTGCTAAACGAAAGAAGCCAGTCACGGAGGACCACACAGTGTCTGATTCTCTAGAGACAGAAGGTAGCCAAGGGCCAGTGTGGGGCAGGGGAATGAGAGGAGGGAGGGTGGGTGCCAATGGGCACAGGCTTCCTTTTGGCGGGATGCCGGTATTCTGGGATTATGTAGATAGTTACTGCACAACCTCATGGATTCACAACCTTGTGAAATATACCAGCTCCATGGACTGGGACGCTTGAGGTGGTGAATCGTACAGTGTGTGGATTACAGCTCAGAAAAAGGACCCAGTTATCACCTTGTTATAAAAAAAATCTGCAGGGCGCCTGGGTGGCTCAGTGGGTTAAAGCCTCTGCCTTCGGCTCAGGTCATGATCTCAGGGTTCTGGGATCGAGCCCCGCATCGGGCGCTCTGCTCAGCAGGGAGCCTGCTTCCTCCTCTCTCTGCCTGCCTCTCTGCCTACTTGTGATCTCTCTCTCTCTGTCAAATAAATAAATAAAATCTTAAAAAAAAAAAATCTGCCCTCATGAGGCGTAAAGTTTCATGGTCTCCTGTTTTCTGACTGTCCCAAGGACTTTCACAGCTTGAACAAATATCCAGACTGAAAGCACTTTCTCGCTTCTCCCCCTTTCCTGTTCTGCCCCCAAATGACATGGGAAGATGACCTCCTGTCCCCTCCAGCCCATGTCTCCTCCTGTCCTTTCCTATAGCTGTGATCCTTGGGGGTCTAGTTTGTTATAGTGGTCAGTGAATTTCCCCAGTTCTGTTCAGCTGGATCGGTGTCCCTTGGCAAGTGCTACCTTATGATGGCACCAGGACAGGAGGCCGGCTGCCACAGGGATGGGGGTAGGGGTGAGGGGACATCTCTGAGTGCCAGGACCACTTGCTCTCACCAGCCTAGGCCACTTCACCTTCACCGGGTCTAGGCTGGATGCCGGGCTGTGGAAAGCTCATTCCTGGATAGGCCAGCAGCAGAGGAAGCAGGGGATATGGGGGTGGCCACAGGTTTCCTCCCCACAGGGCCCGAGGGCAAAGGTTGACCCCATCGGACAAGGCCGGTTTTGTTGCCTGGCTCCTCCCATGCCTTGTACACTTGAAGAGGCCCTTGCAGGGTAAATGGTACTGTTTGACTTGCATGTTTGCTTGAGGGATTTGTGGGGCTCCCCAGCCCTCTGCATGATTTATCTCTGAAGAAATGAGGTGGCCCTGGCCATGAGGGGTGCCACGGGCTTGGGGCTTGGGGCCCGGGCCCTCTCCTACTTTGCCTGTGTGCATGCATGTGTTTGCATGTGTAAGTGTGGGGGGCGGCTCGCGGCCTGGGGGCTCCATCTCCAGGTCCCTCAGTCAGAATGTGCCATCTGGATTCTTCTTGGTGCTTCTGAAATGCCCAAGAGAGCTGGGCAGAGATTGCCAGGCCTTGGTTGGGGGAACAACATGGAGGATCTTTTTTCTTTACTACTGTGATACTTGTTCTTTGGTTAAAAAAGAAAAAAAATACAAACAACAGTGAAGTCACCCACCCCCACCTCAGCTTTTGGTGATTCGTGAAAATTGACTCTTTTCAGGTATCCCGGGAAAGGAGTTTCTGAGTTTCTGAAGGGCATGCCTCACAGAAGCCCAGAGGGGCGAGTGTTTCTGACCAGTGTAAAGATGAGGGCCATTTTCTTGTTGGCTTCCTTGTGGGGCACAGCCCAGCTGCTCCATCCTGCTGTGTGGATGGAACCAGACCCTTGCTTCGGGCCAGGGGTGGGGGGAATCATCTCTAAAGACTTACATGCCTGCCTGAGATGAGAAGTTTACTGTCTATCTCATTTTAGAATTCTGTGCCGAATTAGATATTTTCTCACTTAGAATTCCATTAGCCTTGCTGGGAAGCTACAAGTGTGTGTGTGTGTGTGTGTGTGTGAGAGAGAGAGAGAGAGAGAGAGAGAAAGAAGGTTGAACTATCTAATAAGACCATAATCATCTGGTTATAAAAAGGAAGAATTCTACACTAACAGATGGGATAGCTTTTCAGTTCTCTGGAGTTAACTGTGGCCATGATTTTTCCAAACTTCTTCAGAGGCTTTGATCACATTTGTCCACATTCTGAGCCCCACTTGTAGAGAAAAGTTGAGAAGTATTCGGGGGCCCGTGAGCCTCTTTGAATGTCTGGATGCTATCCTGTGGGAAAGGGATCTTTCTGTGTGACTAGGGCTAGAATGAGAACAAGACGGTAAAAGCTGAGGAAGAAGGACTTCAGGTCATAATAGGCAAGCCCTGGTCCTGTGGAGTATTCACCTGGGCAGGGCCATGGCCAAAACAACACAGGCTGTTAGCCCGATGGTCCTGGGTCCCTTCTGATCCCAGATCCCACCATGTGGTCAGAGCTGGGTTGAGCATCAGAAGGGATTTCTGGGTCTGCTCTGGGGTTTCCCCTGATTGACGCTATCTCCCCGGGAACTTGTGACCCTGCCTGGGAGCCGGTTCACTGCCCTAGATTGTCCTGCAGTCTCCAATCCCAGCTCCTCACCACTGGGGCATTTGGGGGACTGTTTCTGAAGGAAGAGAGGGCATTTGGGGGACTGTTTCCCAAGGAAGAAAGGTGTAGATTCTAGATTTCTGTTGTGGCCCCGTGAAGTAGCAAGGCCCAAGATGAGGTCTTTGTGCCGGGTCAAGGCTGCGTTTAGAACTAGTTTGTTTCTTGATGAAGCTCAGAAGATGTGGCAACTGCGGGAGGAGAGCATTCGGCCAGCCTACCCAGGGCTGCCACCTAGTGGGCAAGCCCCAGAATGGCAGCAGGTCCTTTGCTCTGCAGAAACCAGTCCATCCATGCCTTCCAAGCCAGTGGGGTTCTCACTTGGCTTAGGGGATGTTCAGGGTATAAAACATTTGAAGTGATTTTTTTATTTTTATTTTTATTACTTTTTAAAATATTTTATTTATTTATTTATTTGACAGATCACAAGTAGGCAGAGAGACAGGCAGAGAGAGAGAGAGAGAGAGGAGGAAGCAGGCTCCCTACTGAGCAGAGAGCCCGATGCGGGGCTCGATCTCAGGACCCTGGGATCATGACCTGAGCCGAAGGCAGAGGCTTTAACCCACTGAGCCACGCAGGTGCCCCTGAAGTGATTTATTTATTTTAAAAAATATTTTATTTGAGAGAGAGCAAGCAACAGCGGGGGTGAGGGGGTGTGAGGAGCAGAGGAAAGGGGGAGAAGCAGACTCCCTGCTGAGAGCAGAGCACCACCATGGGGCTGGATCCCAGGACCCTGAGATCACGACCTGAGCTGAAGGTAGGCGCCCAACCAACTGAGCCATCCGGGGGCCCCTTGAAGTGATTTTATAATTGGAATGTTTGAGGTACTGTCCGTAAGTCGGGACAGTCCAGTCTAGGAGCTGGACCTTTTTTAGACACGGGTGGGGACACTGATTGACCCAGAGGTCAGGAGAACTCTCCATTCACTGTTTGCGTCCTGGGCTCACGTGGGCGTGAATCCTTGTGGGACACCGCTGTGTGTTGTGAGCTTGTGCTGGGTGATGTACTTGGTGTCCTTCCGCCCTCACTGTGCGCACCTAGAGATGTTCAGCTGTCCTCACCTTGTCCTGGATTCAGGCTCAGTTCTTATTCTGGGATTCACAGAAAAGAATAATGTTATATCCCCATCTCGCAATGTACAGAAAAGATATTCCAAGTGGTTGAAAGGTTTAAATGTGAAAAGTAAAGCTGAAAGTTTTTAGAAAAAAATAATATAGTATCTTCATGATCTCAGGGTAGGAAGGAGCTTCTTAAATAAACAACCAAACCCAAACCATAAAGAAATGATTGATAGATTTTACTCTATCAAAATGGGAAACTTTAGGATAACATAAGACACATACTGGGAGAAGATTTTTTAATAAATACAACTGGGAAAGGATTAGTACCTGGAATTTAAAAATAGGACCTATAGGAAGAAAGAAGAGAGAAAGGAGCAGGTGGGGAAGGAGGCAGGAAGGAAAATCAAAGGATACGGCCAGGCAATTCATAGAAGAGAAACTGTATATAGTCAGTAAACAGGAGTCATAAGGAGAGTTGGTCCTCCTGGTAATTGGGAGTGCAAGTTAAAAGACCCCTGATTTGTCTATGAGATTGGTAATACTATTTTTAAAAATCTGATTTTTATGATAGCCAAGAGATAGAAACAACCCATTTCCTTTGACAAATAAATGGATGAACAAAACTCAGTACACACACACACACACACACACACACACATACATAAATACACTGGAATATTCATCTTTAAAAAGGAATTAAATTCTGTCTCCTACTGCAACATGGATGAACCTTGAGGACATTATGCTAAAGGACATAAATCACAGAAAGAGAAACACTGTATGATTCCATTTGTCTGAGGTACTTGGAGTCATCAGATTCAGGGTGACAGAAGGTACAGAAGGGGGTTTGCCAGGGCTGAGGGAGGGGGCGTGGAGAGCTGTAGTTTGACGGGGACTGAGGTTCAGTCTTGCAAGATGGAAGAGTTCTGGCAGCAGGCAGGACAGATGAAAGTACGAAACACTCCTGAAATGGACACGCAAAAACATGAGAAATGGTGAAGAGCACGATGGAGACCATGGACTCATCCACCAGACAGGAAAAGAATGTGCAACGTGCTTGTGTAGTGAAATCCTGCCAGGTGTCACTTCCCTGCATTTCCAGACCAGCATGGAATTAAAAGAGCATTAGAAACGTTTACGAGTACGTAGGTGGGATAAATAGAAGGCTGTGTGTGGAAATACGTGGCAGCAGATTGAGGGGAGCAATCCATTCTGGAAGGGGGGAAGGGTATCAGATAAAAGGAGGATGTGGTGGGAAAAGTGACACCTGTAGTGCTTTATTTCTTTGGAGAGCAACTCAAGACGTGACAAGAAAATCAGGGTTAGAGTTAGGTGACCCGTACTTAAAATCTTGTCACATTACATACGCTGCTTGTCTTGTGTGTTTGGAAGATACTCTATTGTTTTTTTTTTGTTTTTTTGTTTTTGTTTTTTTTTTTTTGTTTTCAGAAAAAGACTATTTAGTACACAGTTCTGATCTGCCACAGTAAAGCATTTTTTTAAAAAAAAGATTTTATTTATTTATTTGTCAGAGAGAGCGAGAGAGCACAAGCCAGCAGAGTGGCAGGCAGAGGCAGAGAGAGAAGCAGGCTCCCTGCTGAGCAAGGAGCCCGATGTGGGACTCGATCCGAGGACCCTGGGATCATGACCTGAGCCGAAGGAAGCGGCTTAACCAACTGAGCCATCCAGGCATCCTCATAGTGAAGCTTTTTTACAAAACAATGACTGTTTTAATTGCCTGAGGAACATATGTACTGCTTTTTTTCTTAATAACTAATTAATTAATTTTTTATTCTTTGATTAGCCAACATGTAGTACATCATTAGTTTTTGATGTGTATGTACTGGTTTTTAAAAATTTTTTTATTTTTTTATAAATATATAATGTATTTTTATCTCCAGGGGTACAGGTCTGTGAATCGCCAGGTTTACACACTTCACAGCACTTACCATAGCACATATCCTCCCCAATGTCCATTACCCCCCACTCCTCTCCCTCCCCCCCTCCTCCCAGCAACCCTCAGTTTGTTTTGTGAGATTAAGAGTCACTTATGGTTTGTCTCCCTCCCGATCCCATCTTGTTTCTTTTATTCTTTTCCTACCCCCAAACCCCCCATGTTGCATCTCTACTTCTTCATATCAGGGAGATCATATGATAGTTGTCTTTCTCAGATTGACTTATTTCACTAAGCATGATACCCTCTATTTCCATCCACGTCGTTGCAAATGGCAAGATTTCATTTCTTTTGATGGCTGCATAGTATTCCATTGTGTATATGTACCACATCTTCTTTATCCATTCATCTGTTGGTGGACATCTAGGTTCTTTCCATAGTTTGGCTATTGTAGACATTCCTGCTATAAACATTCGGGTGCACATGCCCCTTCGGATCACTACGTTTGTATCTTTAGGGTAAATACCCAGCAGTGCAATTGCTGGGTCATAGGGTAGTTCTATTTTCAACTTTTTGAGGAACCTCCATGCTGTTTTCCAGAGTGGTTGCACCAGCTTACATTCCCACCAACAGTGTAGGAGGGTTCCCCTTTCTCCGCATCCTCGCCAGCATCTGTCATTTCCTGACTTGTTAATTTTAGCCATTCTGACTGGTGTGAGGTGGTATCTCATTGTGGTT
>PISX010025267.1:0-26407 GCA_004024625.1 Mellivora capensis
CCTCCGTGTTATTTGTTATGCTCTGCAAATAAGTGAAACCATATGATAATTGACTCTCTCTGCTTGACTTATTTCACTCAGCATAATCTCTTCCAGTCCCGTCCATGTTGCTACAAAAGTCGGGTATTCATCCTTTCTGATGGAGGCATAATACTCCATAGTGTATATGGACCACATCTTCCTTATCCATTCGTCCGTGAAAGGGCATCTTGGTTCTTTCCACAGTTTGGCGACCGTGGCCATTGCTGCTATAAACATTGGGAACAGATAGCCCTTATTGTCACCACATCTGTATCTTTGGGGTAAATACCCAGTAGCACAATTGCAGGGTCATAGGGAAGCTCTATTTTTAACTTCTTGAGGAATGTCCACACTGTTCTCCAGAGTGGCTGCACCAACTTTCATTCCCACCAATAGTGTAAGAGGGTTCCCCTTTCTGCAGGAGGGGCCTGCCGGGTGGGTTTTCAGGCAATTTTTCCTGCATTAAGTCCTCCCCTCCCCCTCAATGGCGTGGGCTCAGAGGAAACCGGTTTTTCAGGCTTTTGTTCTCTGTAGATTTTTATGTTTGTTCATTTGTTTTCTCTCCCCTTGGCAGCTTTTGATGGGTTTTGGAGGTTTAGAGGAAAGCAAACTGCACCCAGACCTCCCTCTCAGAGAGAAGCGTCAGTCTGTTCCCCTCTGGGTGCTGCAGAGCACATAAGTTCCCCCTTGGATGCTGGCAGAGCAAGTTCTGAGTCGTAGTCCCTGGGGACACAAGAACTCCTGCTTTGTACCCAAAACCACAACAGCAGCGGCTGTCTGGGCAGCTCCAGAGGGGTTCCAAGCAGTGATCTCATACTCATACAGAGAGTATGAGTATGAGATACTCATAGAGAGTATGAGTATGAGATACTCATACACTCATACAGAGATTTTCCCGCAGGCCCAGACTGGGAGCACTCAGTCTTCCCGGGTCTGAGAGAGCCAGGCTGGCGCTTCCACGCACCTCTCTTAGGTGAGGGTGTGGGTCGCATCTTAGGCTCTGATAGCACAGCACGGTACATGCGTGGGGAATGCAAAAAGGTTGTTTCTGCTGTCTGGCATGTGTCCCATCCCCTCCTTCATGCCAAGCGCACTTAGGAGCTCTTGCTCGCGGCTCAGGGTTCAAGACCTGGTTTCTCCACTGCACTCTCTCTGGCTCAGCGCCAGGGGTGTCTATCCTTGTTCAGGGGACTTAAGACCCTGTCCCTAACCATTCCAATTCCCATAATTTCACCCCGTGATCCTTTGCTCTTTTTGAGTGCTTTCTACCAGACTTCAAGTTAATGCTGGTCCCCAGATGCAGGAGAAAGTAATATTGTAGTATTACTTTCCAATGGGCCAATTCCGGTGGCTCCCTTACCCTTTTGTTTATCTTCCAGTACCAGCCTGACATTCCCACTCTGCTTTTCCTGCCCACTGGTGTCTTCTGCCCCCTAGAGATCCAGACGTGTATAATTCTGATCTGAGGCTGATTTCATGGGTGATCGGAGTTCCTTGATAGGTAATCAGCTCACTTTAGGGTACAGGTTGAAACGGCACCACCTCCTAGTTCCCCGCCACCTTGTTCCCCCCCATATGACATCTTCTTAATAAAGTCATTATTCTCAGAAGCAGGAAACACAATGGACTTTTCTAACACAGAGAAGTCACATCCAGAGATTTTAGTGGAATAAATTTAAGTAACATACATGGTGGAGAGTTTAAAGGAACAGTCATAGGATATATATTGGGTAGAAAAAAGAATGAAAGGATTCAGGGATACCATTACCACAGAGGTAAAAGTGTTAAAAAAAAGTATCAATCATAAATGAAAGCTCAATAATTGAGGTTAGAAACAAGCTTATGCAATGAATACAAGGCTGCAAAAAACAAAGTAAGGAACAAGTGACTTAGAAGACAAAATAATGAAGTATATCGAAGCTGAACAGAAGAGAGAACAAAGAATTAGCAAGAAAAGAATTGACTTAGGGAACTCAATAATTCCATCAAATATAATAATTGTATAGTAGGACTCCCAAAAGTAAAAGAGAGAGAAATGTACACAGAAAATTTATTTAAGGAAATAATACCTGAAAACTATACTAATCTCTAGAAGGAAACAGACATACAGATCAAGGAAGCACAGAAATCTCCCAAAAAATCAAACAAACAAACAACAAAACAAACACATAAAAACAAAACAAAACATCAACATAAAAAAACAAAATAAACAAAAGAAAAATAATAACAGGCCAACACCAATACCTATTGCAATAAAATTTAAGAAATACAGTGATGTTAAAAGATGTCTTTAAAAAAAATGGAAAGAAAATTTTATTAAAATCAGTAATACAAAAAAAGAAAGTCCATAACTTACAAGAAGGGACCCATAAGGTTAGCCTTTGGGTTTGGGTAGCAAACTCTGAGGTGGTGAATGAAAAGATGACTCCAGACACCTTAGTAAGAGAAAGGAGCAGGTTGGGGGACCAGACTCTCTATTGGTGAAAGGTTTTAAGACATGCTTTGTGTCCACATTTGTTGTGAATGTTAACAGTGCAATGAGAGAATAAGAAAAGTAGGATTGTGGAGGTTTAATAATCAGGACAGTCATGCACACAGGGAGTGTGTGACCTCTAAAGTAAAATGTTTCTCCCAAGTCAGGCATTTACTCCCTGGATGAGGGCATTGAGCCGCAATGAGGATCTGGCCCTTTTCAGTCAAGAAACCTGAAAGGGGACCCAGTTTTCCAGATACACCTTCTTTGCCTTCAACTAGCCTCATCCAGGGAAGCATGTGTTTATTACATTTTATCTAGACCAACCCTGTGAATTACCACAAATAGCTGCAGATTTCTTAAGAGGAACTTCGCAAGTCAGAAGGATGTGTCATGGCATACTCTAATGGCTGAATGGAAAAATCCGTACCCAAGAATATTCTATCCAACAAGGATATTATTCAAAATGGAAGGAGGCAAATAATTTCCCAGACAAAAATAAATAAATAAAAGCTAAAGGAGGTTATCACCACTAAACCAGCAATGCAATAAACATTAAAGGAGACTCTGTGACCAGAAGGGAAAGACAAAAAGTGACAAAAACAAGAAGAGATCAGAGAAAATCTCCAGATACAATGAAAAAAGAACTGATAAAATGGCACTAATATGTATATTTCAATAATTACTCTGACTGCTCATAGAGTAAATGCTCTAATCAAAGGACATTGGGTGTCAGAATGGACAAAAAAAATGTCCATCTATATGCTGCCTACAACATACTAATTTTAGAACTGAACACACCTATAGGTTGAAAGTGAGGGGATGGAGGACCATTTATCATGCAAATGGACAATATGGAAATCTGGACTACCAATACTTATAACTTATATCTGACACACTAGACTTAATTTTCTTAATTTATTTTTAAAGATTTTATTACTTATTTATTTATTTAATTATTAATTAATTAATTAATTCATTCATTTGAGAGAGATAGGAGCACACAAGCAGGAGAAAAGGCAAAGGGAGAAATAGAATTTCAAACAGAATCTCCACTGTTTGAGGAGCCTGACATGGGGCTTTATCTCATGACCCAGGCAATCAAGATCTGAGAAAATTAAAGATTTGGATTCTTATCCAATGGAGCCACCCGGGCACTCTTGACATACTAGATTTTTTTTTTTAAGACTATAACAAAAGTCAAAGAAGACATTCTATACTCATAAATGGGAGAATTCAACAAGAAGATCTGACAATTGAAATAGTTCTGCACCCAACATAGGAACACACAGATGTATAGGACATATAATAATAACCATAAAGGAACTTATTGATAATAATACAATATTAGTATGGAACTTCAAAACTCCACTTAAAACAATGAACAGATCATCTAAACAAAAAATCTCCAAGTTAAAATGGCTTTGATTTGAACACTAATCCGAATGGACTTAACAGATAAACTTGAAACACTCTATCCTAAAACACAGTCTTTTTAAGTACACGTGGCACATCCTCCAAAATAGAACACATGCTAGGTTACAAATCAGGCCTCAACAAATACAAAATAATTGAGATCATGCCATGCATATTTTCTGACCATAGCACTATGAAAATTGATGTGAAAAAGAAGAAAAACAAATTTGGAAAGACCACAAATACTAAGAGATTAAACATGTTACTAAACAATGAACAGTTTAAAAAGGAAATCAAAGAAGAAATTAAAAATAAAAATGCATTGAATTTCTAGGGCACGATGGTGGAGGAGTAGAGGACCTCATTTCAATTGGCCCCCTGATGGCTATCTATGAAACCATTTTGAACACCTATGTAATCAGCTTGATATGTAGGACTATAGATAGATAGATCTATAGATATATAGATATGTATACAAGCAGAAAACCGAATGCTTTTTAGAAGGTAGGACTCAGGAAGTTGTGAATATGTGGGGAGATATCAGGAGATAAACAGATGTGGGAGGGAGCCTCCACAAGCCAGTAATAGGAAAGTGGTATTACACAGAAACACAAAATCAAAACCCTTAGAAATCTGATGTAGGGAGAGATATCCCTTTCTGAAAGGTGAACTGAAAATGAAACAGCAGAATTATAGGTGAGGCATTGTGTTCTCCCAGGATCCAGAGTCATAGATTGAATGGGGATGTCTGAAGTGGTAGAGGGTCCCAGTAGTGTAACAGGGAAGCAGGTTCGGGTCAGCGAGCTCAAGAGGGGATTCTCAGCTTGGGTCATCATAAAGCTCAAGATGGGATGGTCGGTAATCACTCTTTTTTTGAGCAGCCTGAAAATGAATGGGACCTGTTCCTGTGAGCAGACAACATCCTGTGGGATGGTGGCATCCCAGAAAGGATATTAGGGCAGCACCCAGACATGATTCAGTGGGGAAAGATCCCAATAGTAACATAGACCAGAAAGAAATAATCTACAGATACATGGACTTTCATGTAATACAATGCAACTAAATTCATATCTTTCAATAATTTCTCTGGATGCAAAGGTGTTAAATGCTCCAATTAAAAGACAAAGGTATCAGCCTGGATAAAAAATCAAGACCCATCCATATGCTGTCTAGAACAGAATCATTTTAGGCTGAAAGACACCTGCAGACAGGAAAAAAAAGGGGTTGGAGAACAATTTACCATGCTAATGTACCTCAAAAGAAACCTGGGATAATAATTCTCATATCAGGAAAATTTGACTTTAAAACAAAGACTGCAGTAAGAGATGAAGAGGGTCATGATATCATACATAAAGTATCTACCCAACACGAACAGCAGACCATTATAAATATTTATTTTCTTAATTTGGGTGCAGCCAATTATATCAACCATTTAATAACCAATGTAGAAAAAGAAAACCAAATTGATAACACATTAATAGTATTGGACTTCAACACCCCACTCACAGCTATGGACAAACCATCTAAATAGTAGACCAGTAAGGAAATAAGGGCTTTGAATGACACAGTGGATCAGGTGGACTTCACAAATATATAGAGAGCATTCCATTCCAAAGGAAAAGAGCACTCATTCTTCTCAAGTGCACATGGAACATTCTCCAGGATAGAGCACATGTTGGGTCACAAATCAGGTCTCAACTGGTACAAAAAGATTGCCATAATTCCCTTCATATTTTAAGACCACAATGCTTTGAAATTTGAACTCGATCACAAGAGGAAATTTAGAAAGAACCGAAACACCTGGAGGTTAAAGAGCATCCCACTAAACAATGAATTGGTCAATCAGGAAATTAAAGAAGTATTAAACTAATTTATCAAAACAAATGAAAAAGAAAACAGAACTTCTCAATACCATAGGGATACGACAAAATCATCATAAGAGGGAAGTGCATTGCAATAGGATCTTCTCTCAAAAGAAATAGAAAAATCTCAAATACACAAGCTTCCCTTAAACCTACAGGACCTGGAGTCAGAACACCAAATAAAGCCTAAACCAAGCAGATGAATAGAAATAATAAAGATTAGAGCAGAAACCAATGAAATAGAAACCAGAAGAATAGTAAAAAAATGAAATTAGAAGCTGGTTCTTTGAAAAAATTTTTAAGTTCAATAAACCTCTGGCTAGACTTATATAAACTAAAAGAGGAAGACCCAAATTAATAAAATGAAAAGGAAATAGAGACAATTATTAGAGCTTATTATCATCAAACATATGCTAACAAATTAGGCAATTTGTAAGAAATAGATGCATTGCTGGAAATTTATAAACTACCAAAACTGAAACAAGAAGAAATAGATAATCTGAACAGATTCATAACCAGCAAGGTAATTGAAGCAGAAATCAAACCTCCCCCAAAACCAAGAGCCCAGGGCTGGATGGCTTCCCAGGGGAATTCTATCAAACATTTAAAGAAGAAATAATAACAATTCTACTGAAGCTGGTTCAAAAAATGGAAATGGAAGGAACACTTCCAAACTTGTTCTATGATGCTAGCATTACTTTGATCCCTAAACCAGACAAAAAGCCCACTGAAAAAGAGAATTACAGACCAATACTCCTGATTAACATGGCTGTCAACATACTCATCAAGATATTGGTCAATAGGATCTAACAGTATATTAAAAGAACTATTCACCATGACCAGTGGGACTTATTCCTGGGATGGAAGAATTTGTCAACATTAACGAATCAAACAACGTGATATATCACATTAACAAAAGAAAAGCAAGAACCCTATAATCCTCTCAATTGATGCAGAAAAAGCATTTGACAACATCCACCATCCTGTCTATAAAATTTTACATAGTGTAGGGATAGAAGGAACATACCTCAATAGCTCAAACCCATCTATGAAAATCCCAAAGTGAATATCTTTCTCAATTGGGAAAAAGTGAGAACTTTTCCCCTAAGGTCTGGAACATAACTGGAATGCCCACTCTCACCACTGTTGTTCACCATAGTATTGGAATTTCTAGATTCATCAACCAGACAACAAATGAAATAAAATTGCATTCAAATTGGTAAAGAAGGAGTCAAATTCTCACCTTTCTTACATGATTTGATATTTAATGTGGAAAACCCAAAGACTTCACCTGATAACTAGGAAGAAATTTAACCAAAGAGTTAAAGATCTGTACTCTAAAAACTACAGAAAAACTTATGGAAGAAATTGAGGGATATATGAAGAGACAGAAAAACATTCCATGTTCATGGATTGGAGAAATAAATATTATGAAAATGTCTATGCTTCCCATAACAATCTACACATTCAATGCAATCACTATCAAAATATCATTTACATTTTTCAGAGAGCTGGAACAAGTAATCCTAAAATTGTAATGGAACCAGAAAAGATGAAAATCCCCAGAGTAATGTTGAAAGTGAAAACCAAAGGTGGAGACATCAAGATGTCTAACTTCAAGCTATATTACAAAGCTGTGGTCAACAAGACAGCATGGTGCTGGCACAAAAACAGACACATAGCGCAGTGGAACAGAATAGAGAATCCCGTAATTGACTCTCAAGTCTATGGCCAGCTAATCTATGACCAAATAGGAAAGAATATCTAATGGAAACAGAAGAGTCTTCTCAATAAGTGGTGCTGGAAAAACTGGACAGGCACATGCAGAGGAATGTTACTGGAATAATTTCTTACATCATTTGCAAAAATAAACTCAAATCTATGGACGACATAAATGTGAGACAGATATCCAGCAAAACCCTAATTGAGAATACAGGGAGGATCTCTTTAACGTCAGCTGGAGCAACTTCTTGCAGGACACAGCTCGAAAAGCAAATGGAACAAAAGCTAAAATGAACTATTGGGACTTCATCAATATGAAAAAGTAGTACGAAGCAAAGGAAACAGTTAACAGAACTAAAAGGTAACCTACAGGGGCAGCTGGGTGGCTCAGTCAGTTAAGCGACTGCCTTTGGCTCAGGTCATGATCATGGAATCAAGTCCCACATTGGACTGCCAGCTCAGCGGGGATCCTGCTTCTCCCTCTGCCTGCTTCTCTCCATGCTTGTGCTCATTCGCTCTTTCTCTCTGGCAAGTAAATAAATAAAATCTTTTTAAAAAACAAAAGGTAATCTACAGAATGTGAGATGATATTTGCAAATGACTTATGAGATGAAGGACTTGTATCCAAGATCTATAAAGAAGTTATCAAACTCAACAACCAACAAAGAATTCAGCCAAGAAATGGGCAAAAGACATGCATAGAGAATTCTTCAAAGAAGAAATAAAAATAGCCACCAAACACATGAAAAAAATGCTACACATCACTCAGCATCAGAGTAATCGAAACCCAAATCACAATGAGATAGCACCTCACACCAGATGGTATGGCTAAAATTAAGACTTGAAACAACAAATGTTCGCATGGATGTGGAGAAAACATTACCTTCTTACACTGTTGGTGGAAATACAAGCTTGTATAGCCACTCTGGAAAACAGTAGGGAGGTTCCTCAAGAAATTAAAAATGGAGCTACCCTATGACCCAGCAATTGCACTACTGGATATTTACAAGTATACAAATGTAGTGAAACAAAGGGGCATCTGTACCCTAATGTTAGTAGCAGCAATGTCAGGGCACCTGGGTGGCTCAGTCATTAAGTGTCTGCTTTCTTCTCATGTCATGATCCCAGAGTCCTGGGATTGAGCCCCACATTGGGCATCCTGTTCAGCTGGAAGCCTGCTTCTCCCTCTCCCACTCTCCTTTCTTGTGTTCCCTCTCTTGCTGGATCTCTCTCAAATAAATAAATACAATCTTTAAAAAAAAATCAGCAATGTCCACAATAGTCAAACTGTGAATGAAGCTGAGATGTCCTTCATTGGACGAATGGATAAAGAATATTTGGTAATATATATACACAATGAAATAATACCCAGTAGTCAGAAAGGATGAATACTTACCATTTACATCAACAAGAATGGAATTGTTGGTTATTGTGCTAAATGAAATAAGTCAATTGGAAAAAGACAATTATTATATGGTTTCACTCATCTGTGGAATATAAGAAACAGTGTAGAGGATCACAAGGGAAGGAAGTGAAAATTGATTGGGAAGAAATCAGAAAGGGAGACAGACCATGGAAGACTTCTAACTCTAGGAAACAAACTGAAGGCTTCTGGAAGGGATGTGGGTCACAGAATTTGGTAACCAGGTGATGTTCATTGAGGACAGCACATCATATGATGATTACTAAGTGTCATAAGCAACTGATTAATAATTGAACACTACATCTGAAGCTAATAACATACTATATTTTGGCTAAATGAATTTAAATGAAAAATAAAAACAAAAAAAAAGTAAAATAAAACTGGACCATTTCTACTTTTTCCCAACTAAAAAGTCTAGTTAATTCAGTTACTGGAAGGAAAAAAAAATACAAGAATATTTGTTATTTCCTGAAATGAAATTGCATTGTTAAGCATCTTTTAAAATATTATTGCTTCAAAAGGAGTAATATAATTGTTTTAATTATTTAGTTTATGGAGTAAAATTTATTTTACAATGTGTGTGTGTGTATGTGTGTTTTGCAACATAGTGGAAAAATTTGAAAGCAAGTCATCTATAAAATAAATCAAAGATAACTCTCATATTTGTGATATTTTCAGAATCTCAATGTTTTATTAAACTAACACATTCCATTGAATTATTAAATCTGTTGGCCAATATAATTAAAATTGGGAAATACATTAATATCTGCAGACACATAATTTCTGTAAATTTACTGGTTAAAATATATAAATACATTATTCATAAATCTTTAGAGACACAGTGATACTGGAACAAACTGAATAAATATATTTGATTCTTTAACCACTGAATTGACCTTTAACAAACCTGTTAAATATCTAAAGAAGTTAGTTGAACACCTTCCCAACCTTATCTTACATCTATTTTGGGCTATTATTAGCTTAACCTGTATTGTGCAAGTCTCAGTGGGCATTCCCAATTGAATACAAAAGAAAAGAACAACCAACCAGTCAAACCAAACAAAACTAAGCAAAACAAATGTAATAGATTAAATCTCCAGGTAAAGAAGGCATAGAATCACTGTTGGTGCTGTCTTTCTTGGAGGTACCTAAAATGTTATATGTAGAGGTGAAAGATTGATATGTACACTTGTTTGCAAAATATTCAAAGACATTTACTCATAAAATGACATCGTTCATATGATTATGATTGAACCACTGTTAGCTAACCAAGCCTGTGAAAGTTTGTGGCCAAGGTTTGTGAAAGTGCAGAGATAATACAAGGTACTCCAGTAATATTGTTTTCTTTTTTCAATCATGGTACAAGAAGTGAGTCTCCTCAGCAAGTGCTTAAGAGAATTTTATGTGTAATTAATACTTGGTGTGTAATAAGCAATAGGTACATCTCATTAACTAGAGAACTCAACTTTATTTGAGTGAAGTAGGGTTAAACAATGTAAATGATTTATATTAAAGTACATATCCTTAAAATTAAAGAAATTGATTGGCTGCTTGAGCACTTGTTCATTTTTTAAGTTACTAAGTTGTTTTTTTTTTAACTTAAAATGTTTATACAATTCTGAGAATTAGTCTGGCTGTGAAAGACTGTGAAATGATTTTGAAACACAGTAAAATTGATAATAAAAGCTACTGCTGATATTATCTATGAACTAATGCTCTGGGTTTATTATGAACACTACATGAGCCTACACCTAACTATACCATATTCTGGAATATAATTACTAATGGTTGATACTCTGTGATAAAATCTATGAGAAATACTATGTTAAAATGGTACCCCAAATATAAGAATAATTTTTGGTGATACTTGAGCTAAGAAATTATAGGAAAAATTTGTACAAATAATATTCATTAGAGAATGGAGGGTTCATTTTATGCTCGGCAAATGATGCATCTTCTGGAAATGGGGATGCAGCCTAGTCAAGAATGTTATAAAACATGGTGTTGAATTGAGATTAGAGAGTGTGCTTGTCGTGATGAGCACTGGGTAATGTATGGAAGTTTTGAGTCACTATACTGTACACAAGAGACTAATTTAACACTGTATGTAAACTGTTCTGAAATTTTAAAATTACAATACTAAAAAAAGCTTTGGTAACATGAATTATATTCTTCAGATGTGAAGATGTTTTCATGCAAGTGCATGATATGCTCATATAGGTGTTGATCACATTGCATTAATTCCTCTGATAATATTTTTTGCAGTTGGATTGAAATTATTCTACACTTTAAAGGGATAAATTTAGGAAATAAATGATATAATCTATGTAATATAGATTATTTGAAAATGGAGTTTGAGCTTGACCGAGTAGCCACACTTTTTAAAATACCAGCAGAAATTGTAGAGTATAAAATAGACAACAAAACATGGTTTGGGAGCTGCTTTACAAACATGCTCTCTGGATGGGAAATGAGATGAGGATGGAGTATGTTTTGAATGTCCTCAAGTGATAGTTAAAGAAAACTAACACTTAAGGGTAGAAATCCTCAATTAGTTTGTGGAGGACAATTATCTTTCCTTTTCCTTTTTCTTTCTTTCTTTTTTTTTCTTTTTCCATGAAAGAAAAAATGCCCTCATGTCCCCCATGGAAATCTTTTTTGTTTTTTTTTTTTAAGATTTTATTTATTTGCTTGACAAAGAGAGACCCAGCAAGATAGAGAACACAAGCAGGGAGAGTGGGAGAGGAAGAAGCAAGCTCTCCACTGAGCAGGGAGCCCAATGTGGGGCTGTATCCCAGGACACTGGGATCATGACTCAAGTCAAAGGCAAAGCTTAAGGACTGAGACACCCAGGCGCCCCCACAGCCCCTGCCATCTTAATGTTGCTTCTTTATTGCTTTTTACCAAACATACATTCACTCTTTCTAATTAAAGCCAAGAAATTACTTATCTAGATTTTATATAAAAATAGACATCAGAATACAGTTATCTCTCAATTTTTAAGTTTCCATTATGCCAATTTGCTTTTCAAAAGACTTACTTCCTTACTGTTCATGCCAACCCAAAGAAATATGTAAAGATTTCCACTTTAAAAAATTGTGAAACCTGAAATTGACATTCAGTGTGTGTTTGGCAGCAAGCCATCAGAAAAGCAACATGCACGCAGTGCAGTGAATATGACACTGACATGGCACTTCCCTAAGAACTACATTAAAAATCTCAGCATCCATCCTGCATGGCTTTGAACTGTGTGTGTGAGCTTCTGTTTACATAATTTATTTTAAACTCCCATCACCAAGATGTATTCTAAGGTATCTGAAAAGCCCAGGAGTGGTTATTTTTTGAGTTGAGTAAAGATGAACAATTTTTCATAAAAATTAGTGGTAATTGTTTCTTCACGTCATGCACTTTCAGCATATGGAAGCTTTTAGTCAAGTGCTCTACTTTCAGAGATCAAGGAAAACCTGTATGTAGTGAAGGTAAAAAAACAAAAAAGGTCTAATTGGCACGTGTATATTTAGTTTTGGTAATATATTTGTTTTAAACACAAACTAAGTGAAAATGATCCGCTTATGTTTGTAACAGCTGCATTTATTTATATTTTACTTTCATACACATGAACACATTTCCAGTGGAAAAAAAACAATAATATCTGAACTAAGCATCTTGCAGAGTTTTAGTGAAGAACATATGGAAACAATTTGGAAATTTTATCAAATGGGTGTAGTGGATGAAAACTGAAGTGAAAATAAAACACTGTGATGACAATGATAATGATAAGTTGCTGAAAATTACAGCTGCTCTTCAGTGATAATTTATAGCAAAATATTCACTACATTTTTATTATGTCCTATCTCAGAGATGACTTGTAATATACCATGTTTCTTTATATCTGTTCAACATACAATGTACAGGCTCTAATAGTTAAATTCTTTAATGCAATTCTTATTTCTTTTAAGTAGATGAGATAGAATTACATCTAGCTTTAAACCTAAACTTTCTCCAGTGCACAGGTAGAATGAATGAAAATAAACCTATTCTCACTGCAAAACATATTTTGAAAGACAATTCTTGTAATTAGTGTCTATCTTTGAAAATACCTGCCTATAGAATTATTTACTTATCTATTAATACTATTTCACAAATTTCACAAATTTATGGAATTATATGGATTGGAATCACACATACATTCATCTACACAAATATTCACTGTGTTCCAGATCTATTTAGACTCTAAAATTATATAGTTCTTTTTAAAAGTGAACATACACATTGCTTGAATATTAAATGTTATTATCAAAATTGCCAATTCGCTAAGGTAATGCAAGCTATATACTTTTTGTCTGTTCAGTAGAATCTGCTGGAAAACAATAAATAGTTGTGAAATCTCATGTAGAAATCCAGGAAAATACATTGTGGATATTTACCCTTATCTAGAACCCATACAACCCTCTTCTGGATCATCTGATTCTGATTCTATGAAAACCATTTAAAATACTGTAAATGTACATAACTTTGAGTTATGCACAATAATTCTTTTTAAAAATAATTCTTATTTTAGACATGCACACTGATATATGATCAGCCAGTTTTTTCAGGAATTAAGATTCACTTTATGTAGTGAATGCATTCAAAGCCCTCCTGGGAAAGCTGACCCAATAACTTGGTTTACTCATTTCTCAGGATCTAGGTCAATAAAGAAAGCCCTTGGGGAAGGTCCAGAATTTTAGACTATTACTGAGATCTTGAGAAAGAGTAATGGATTCAGATTTTTGTGAAACCTGTTGGAAAGTGTTTTGGGCATTATGCTCTTAGAATTCTAATCTGAGATTTCTTATCTCTCTCCCAGGAAAGCCAAATTCAGGAGGCACCTTAGGTAAATTCAGATCTTTTCTGCACCTGTGTAAATGATCAGCCTTGTTGTGTGACCATGAATGATTTTTCCTTGTGAAAAGTTTTGATCAAAAGTGTAGAGCATGTAGGGCATAAAAATTCCTGTTTCAGTGGAAAATTCTGGTTAAGAGGACATTTTCCAACTCTATCACTATGTCACTTCCCTACTTGAATAACTCACTCCATAAATCTGTGATTTTGTTTCTTTATCTTTTTAATAATGAGAAATAGTTTTAAAAATAATATGTTTGATAAATTTATGAATCAGTAAAATGAGGCTTTTTCAATATTTAACATCCTACTGTAAATATAAACTTGGGGGAAAAGGTGTGCAAACACATTTATGCACATTGAATTCAAGAGACAGAAATATGTAATTCATATGGAATTTTGGCAGTATTTGGAATATTTCACTCATTATTTAGAATATGGACATCTACAATACAAATTACACAGGAGATAATATGGGTGTGCCTTTGCAAGCAAAATCACCTAGGTAAGGACACTTTGCATTGGGAACAGAACATGAACTGAATTTTATTTTGAGGTTTTTAGACAATATTTTTATTAGGTAATGTATGTGGCTGTGCTGGGGTCACATGAAAATATAGTAAAGTCAGTGTATCTGAGAAAATAGAATGTGTTCAAATAAGTAAACTGTTGACACTAAAATAATTTTATTTTGTTTTAAGGGAGTTTTCACATTCATTTCTGTTTTTCTGCATAATTTTTTGAAAAGACAATCACATTTAAAGATTTGGAGACTGTTGAGAAAATAATACGTGGAATATTTATTATGATATATCTATTTTATTGGTTTGTGTCTTTGTTTATGCTGATAGTACTTTTTTATTATCATATATAATATCATATATACTTTTTATTATCATAGCTTTTTTAAAGTAAGTTTTTGATAAGAAAAAGTGCATTCTCCAATTGTTTCATAAGATTATTTTGGCTATTCAGGGTATCTTGAGATTATACACATATATCTTTATATGTATATATTAGAAATACAGATCATATATATATATATATATATATATATGAATATATATTATTCACTAAATCTGTAGTTTGCTTATGGTAACATTGTCCTCTTAACAATATCAAGTTTAGCAATCCACGAACACTGGATGTTTCTATGCAATTATTTGACTCTTCTGTTTCTTTCAGTGATGTTTTGTGAATTTCAGTGCACAAATTTCTCCCCCTTCTTAAGTTTATTTCCAAGTTACTATGGTTTTGGATGGCATTATAAATGTAATTTACACTTTTCAAAATGATTCTTATGAATGTACTTTATTCATATATAGAAGTACAAATGTTTTTGTTTTGTTTGTTTTTTTTGTCCTGAACTTTGCTAAATTTATTAGTTCTACCATATTTTTGTGGACTCTTTAAAATTTTCTACCTATAAGCTAATGCTGTTTGTGAACCAAGATAGTTCTACTTCTTCATTTCCAATTTGAATTATTTTGTTTTGTTTTGTTTTGATTTTTGCCTAAAGGCTCTGGCTATATTTCCATTATAATATTGATTAGAAGTTACACAGTGGAATTCTTGCTTTGTTTTTTTATTTTAGAGGAAAAGTTTTCAGGTTTCACCATTGAGAAGAATGATGGTTGACTTTTCAATGGTATGACGAGTTACATTTTTTACTGTGTCACAGTTTTTGTATTATTTTAGTATTTTATTCAAGTAAGGTAAGAACATGATCTCAATACCTTGTAGGGTATGATCCCATTACCCACTCTTTCTGATCTCCAAGGACAATATTTCACATTATTTTATCCCTTTTTTGTTCCTATTTACCTGTATTTTCCACCAATATTTTTATTTTAATAATTAAGTTCTAAATATCAAATACCACCTATTAACTCATCACTCCAGCCACTGTGGATGGACAAATAACCCCTCATGTATAATTACATCCAACTCATTTTCCCTTTCCCCATCCTTTCAAAATAGTGACATCCCATATTGTATTTAGAATGGCAAGATTGACAGCATTGTTCCATCTTCTAGTATATATTGCTGAGATTTAAAAAAATATAAATTTCTGGGGCACCTGGGAGGCACAGTGGGTTGAAGCCTCTGCCTTCAGCTCAGGTCACGATCCCAGGGTCCTCAGATCAAGCCCCTCGCCAGGCTCTCTGCTCAGCGGGGAGCCTTCTTCCTCCTCTCTCTGCCTGCCTCTCTGCCTACTTGTGATCTCTGTCTGTCAAATAAATAAATGAAAATCTTAAAAAATATATATAAATTTCTATAAATATGATATTTTAGTTACTAATTCTATATATAGAATACAATCTCCTTGTTCTTATTTCTCATCATTGTTATTATTATCTCTTTCAAGACATTTTTTAGGATCATATCTTTATAGGTAATATTGAGAATCTTTAGCAAATGTTTTCTAGGAGACATTTAGAACATTTAAAACATCCTGCAATATAAATATTAAAAATAAAAAAATATTGCAATATGTTTTGTTAATTCCATAATTATTTTGGTATATATATTTCTAAGAATGACAATAGGCATACATATGTTCCTGCATATTAATTCTCCAGTTCTCCAAACATTTCAAAATGAACATCTTTCATGATTTGTTGTTGTTTTCTTTTAACAATGGTAGATTTTTTTCCCGCCATGTCTTTATATCTTTTACTTAATCCACAACGTGGCTGTGTGGCTCTGTTGGTTAAACGTCCATCTCTTGGTTTCAACTCAGGTCATGATCTCAAGGTCTTGAGATGGAGCCCTGTCTCAGGCTCCCTACTCAGCAGGGAGCTTGCTTCTGTTTCTCTCTCCCTCTCCCTCAACCCCTCCCCCAACTAGTGCATGCTCTCTATCTAAAAGTAAATAAATAAAAACCATTCTCTTTATCATTTTTTATATATGTCTATATTTTTGTATATATTTGCAAGAGACTTTCTTTTATACTAATTTCCTTTTATTTATCTAGTGGTATTTATATGGTGAATTAATAGCATTTCATAATTCTTTGATCATACAAATCCTATCTAAAAATTCTTACTGCATTTTCCTGAACATTTTGGCTCAATTTATATTTGTGTATGAGTGTAAGTTTGTGAATATGTCTGTGTTTGTGTACACACATATATGACTATTCCTGTTTCTTGACTTCCTTAAAAGTCTGGTATCATTTGGCTCTAGAATAAAATTTAAGATAAAATACTACATACTGTGTAAACTTTGTTCACATATGATGTTCACATATGTAGAGTGGAGAAATCCTCCTCCCACCTCCATGAGAGTTAGGATCTTATTTTCTTTTCCTCCTATTAAGTGACTGACTATTTCTTTACCTAAATTCATTTTTTCAAAGGGTCCTGATATATTTTATTTCCCATTCTGCCTTTGACACCTGTCCTATTTAGACTTATACACTGTTTTTATCATGATGATATTTGATATTTAAGAGGCAGAGGTTACATACATGTGATTAAATTCACATACCAATCTAGAATTAGATTTATGAACCCTATCAGGAGTATAGTGTATAGGTATTTAGTTGAAGGGTCTATTTGAACTGCATCATGGAGAAATTGGTTAAGGAGACAGAAGAGAATGATTTGCTATAAATGATACTTGGGAATAAGCATTCATTCAAGATTTCAGAACAGATGAGTGTTATGTTACCTAAATTCAAAGATGTTTGATTAACTGTTACTGTGAAAAGAGGACTCAAGAAGGAAATATTTCTCAACAGAAGATGATAGACTGTTGCATCTTTAGAAGCAAGTCTTAGATATAAAAGAGAAGTGGTCCTTTATGAATCATAAACACTTATTATTTATATATATACATTCATATTCTATTCATATATTTTGAATAAATATCTGATTTCCACAATAGTTGTGTTTGTGTACACTAGTAAAGCATACTTACCCTAATGAATTCTTAACAAATATACATGGTTCTTAAATAACTTGAAAGTTTTCTTAAAAAAGATTTAGGCTACTAATGCTTCCATCTCACATTTTAATCTCTGGGTCAAAAAATATTTTTTTTTTCCAAAATTGAAAAGTCTAGTAATTCACTTAAGAGTTGTAACATTTTAAATAATACACAGTATGATTAAAACTATACATTAAAATGAGCTTCTTGTTCTATATTAGACTTATTTTTATGTCTGCTTTTAGGTAAATCTTATCAATGTCCCATGGAAAATTATACTCAAACATCAACTGATTTCATCTTATTGGGGTTGTTCCCACCAACAAGAATTGGCCTATTCCTCTTTATTGTCATCATTCTTATTTTTCTAATTGCTCTGTTTGGTAACCTGTCCATGATTCTCCTCATCTTCCTAGACACACATCTCCACATACCCATGTATTTCTTAATCAGTCAGCTCTCTCTCATTGACCTAAACTATATCTCCACCATTGTCCCCAAGATGGTTTCCAATTTTGTGTTTGGAAACAAAACTATCTCCATTATTGGGTGTGGTGTTCAGAGCTTCTTCTTCTTGACTTTAGGAGGTGCAGAAGCATTGCTCCTGATATGTATGGCCTATGATCGTTATGTGGCTATTTGTTTTCCTCTTCACTATTCCATCCGTATGAACAAAAGACTGTGTGTGCTGATGATAATAGGATCTTGGTTAATGGGCTCAGTCAACTCCTGTGCCCACACTGTATATGCCCTCCATATACCTTATTGTCAATCCAGGACCATCAACCATTTCTTTTGTGATGTCCCTGCAATGTTGACTCTAGCCTGCATGGATACCTGGGTCTATGAGTACACAGTGTTTGTGAGCACCATCCTCTTCCTTGTGCTTCCTTTCATTTGCATTGCATCTTCCTATGGCCGTGTTCTCATTGCAATCTGCCACATGCGGTCAACAGAAGGGAGGAAGAAAGCCTATTCTACCTGCAGCACCCACCTCGCTGTGGTCACTTTATACTACCTGCCTTTTGCTTATACTTATCTACGCCCAAGATCCCTCCGTTCTCCAACAGAGGACAAAGTTCTGGCTGTCTTCTACACCATCCTGACCCCAATGCTCAACCCCATCATCTACAGCCTGAGAAATAAGGAGGTGATGGGGAGCCTGAGAAGAGTGATTCAGAGACTCTGCTTTGTAAAAATGTAGACACAGCTGTTTGCATATTTACCCAACACTTGGTTATAAGTCCATTCATAAGTGTATAGTAACTAAAATATTTTATGCTAAGAGTGGAAGGACTAAAATTGGAAGAGAGGAATATTACTTATGTCTGACAAAACTGCGTTGCAAATATATATGTAATTACAAGACTTATCAGGGCTCCTTACTGGCTTAGTTAAGCATTGGAACCTTGATTTTGGTTCAAGTCATGATCTTGCATCAAGATCTGCACTCAGCGGGGAGACTGCTTCTCTCGTTCTCTCTCTCTGTCTCTCTCTGCCCTTCTTCCACTTTCACTCTCTTTCTCTCTCTCTCTTAAAATAAATAAATCTTTAAAAATTTGCAAACTTTGTCTTTTTTTACTCTTTGTTTTTTTTCTCTATAAATGTCAAGTGAACTCATTTTTTGCTAATATGTTCTCAATGAAAATGGTTCTTTTTCATGTAGAAATGAAAATGGAAACCACCTTATTGAAGCTGTCATTCAACCTAACAGTTCTAGTATTTTCCATTTATTTTTCAATATATCTAAACATAAAAATGTTTCCTGAATATCTAGATCTAAGTAAAACTCAGAAAACTTCTTCTCATGGTTGACTTGTGACTTATCTGTGCCAGTTATTATTATTATTTTTAAATTAAGGTAGCTTAGCTTTAGGAAGATGTAGCTGAGACCTCATTAGGGATTCTAAAGCTCTTATACCATCCTGAACAGAATACAATAATTTTATGGTTCTTTTAGATAGATGAATCCTAGAAAACTGATTCATTTCAGGTATTCCACAAAATCAAGTATAAGGGCTTGGATGTGTCAATAGAGATCAAGAAAGTGAAGCCGAATGATAAGATGAGTGGGTCAAAAGTTTAGTCTAGTTGTTAGGACTCAGGAATTTCAAGGACATTTCCTGACTACTCCCCAAAACTAACCACATGCTCAAGAGCTACTGTTATCCTTGTGTTAAATCATGTCTCTCATATGAGATTTTATTTCCCACTCAGTACAATTCATAGTCGTTGAAGGAAAGTCACCTACTATGTATACCTATTTTACTCATTGTTAAGTCACTTTTCAAAACTGGTCCCACCATTAAATCCAATAAAACGTCTCAGCTCAGGTGAACATCCAGCTTAAGCAGAATGCTGTTATTGTTCATTAGTGGTAAGTGAAGAAATAGTCTTTACTTTCTCAGGTTTAGCGAGAGGAGACACATCATAGCCTGAATAACTTACAGGGTACAGAAAAAAAAAAAAAAAGAAAAAAAAAGAAAAAAGAAAATATGAGGCCTCTTGTTCAAAAAGTAGGAAAGCATGCTATCATTTATGCTAAGTTGTAAAGATTTCTTTTTCTTTTGGTCATTGGTCATAAGATTTTTTTGGCTCTTTTGATTTTTATAAAACATTATACTTTTAGTAAATTTATTTTTCTGTCAATATATTTTAAACTACTAGTCACTGATGGAAAATGATAAGCTGCAATTAATTTTTGCTAAATTTTAATTTTGAGAAGTCTTCAGGTTTATGTTATTGGAGTTATTTGGAGCACTTATGCATGGTGAAAACATTGGACTGAATGTCTGATTCATTATATCCAAATTTAAATTTTAGTAAAAGTAGATTTTATTTTTCTCCAGGAGACTTTTTTCTAAAGAAATTTCTGTGAAAAACTGTGGAATCTGAGTAAAAACAAACAAACAAAAAAAACCTGAGGGTTTTAGAGGGAAGTGGGGGTGGGAGGTTAGGTGAGCCTGGTTTGGGGTATTAAGGAATTAAGGAACTAAGTATTGCATGGAGCACTGGGTGTGGTATATAAATAATGAATCTTGGAACGCAGAAAAAATAAAATAAAATTTAAAAAAAGAAATTTCTAAAAAGACTATAAATCCCATTTGATTTCAAGCCATCAAATTATACATAAATCTGAATTTGGATTTAAATATATATTGAATATATGACACTTTAGTGAATCCTTTCTAATTTCTGATAAACCATGTTCTTTATATAGAATCTGGGAGGCACTTCATGTTTCAAAAACACATTTATTCATTTTATCACTGTCTTCAATGAGAAGACAAATTGCTGTTATTTTTTTTCTTTTTGGTTTCTGAAACTTAATAGGAAAAGTGTTCTTTTTATCAATAATATTTTATATTAATTTTAAATATTTAAATATTTATTTTTAAATTGTCTATTTGTAAGCCTATGCATATTGACTTTGCAATGTCGCCACACTTTTTTAAACTAGATTCTGAGCTATTTTACTAATTCTAATAGCTTCCCAATATGACTTACTGCAATGACAATGTGTGTGGTTTTATTTTGTGATAATTTACTAACAAGCATTACTGCTTAAGCTGCATAGCATTTCCTATCCTGGCTCTCAAGCAAGATAATTAATTTTGTAAATGATACAGGAATGGGCTTTGGGATGGAAGTCCTCCCATGCCCCCACCAGGAGTCACTTTTTTGGCTCATGAGGCAGAGCTCCTCTCTCTTGGCTGTCATCCCTTCCACAATTGTTGCTACCTCTCCAGCTGCTGCTGTCATCAACCTCACCAGTCTGGCCCCAGTCCCAGCAGACCTACTCCCTTGAGGTCCTATGGCATCCTCAGCAAGAAGTGTGTGTTCCTATAAGGAGAGCAGGGTGACTGCTATGTGAGCATAGAATAGCCCGCTTGAGTCCATATGAGGAGGCACTGTTGCTGGACCAAAATCACATGCCAGTGCTGCCTCCCCCCAACCCCAGCCCTTCTGTTCACATGTGGACTCAGAGACAAAATTGTTAAGAACTTTAAGATGGTAAAAACAAGGCATTAAGCCAAGCAGGAAACTTTCTGATTGTGGGACTCTGAGAAAGTTAAAATGAGTGAGTAAGAAGGGATTGGTATCATGCAAATCAGGAAAATAATGGGAATATCTGCTTTCTATCAGTATTATCATTGGAAATAATCTGAGCGTATCTGGAATTTAGCCAAAATTCTCCATACAGACTCCTTTTCTCTTACAGGCAGTAATAATAGAGGAAATCAGGAGACTTTTATCTCTTGTTGGCCCTGATATACCATGGTCTAAGGAAGGCACACCATGTCTCTGGACTTGGCTTTATAGAAAACAAATGGAGACATAGTACAAAAAATACTGTGTGGTGGGAAGAATAATGATTCTACATTTCTAGGTCCTTGTCTGAGACACCACCTGCAATTAAAAAAAAGTAGATTAAGAGAAGACCAAACAAATGATTAATAGCACATTCTATCTCCTGGATAAGGAGAGACCAAGAAAAACTGAGTAACACCCTGAAATTGTCCAAGCCATTATTTTAAAAACCACCTTCAGATAAAGATAAAACATGTGGTAGGAATGGAAGAGCCACTTACGGGAACTTATCAGAAAAGAAAGAATCAACCATAGTATGGTAGTTGTGCAAACTGAAGTCCCTAGCTTCTCCATTAGTAAGGTTCCTAGAGATTTGTCTATCCTTCATTTACTGATACAGAGAGGCAGACAACCTTACAAATGAAAATTCTCTTAAAAACATATATGTCCTGGGGCGCCTGGGTGGCTCAGTGGGTTAAAGCCTCTGCCTTATGCTCAGGTCATGATCCCAGGGTCCTGAAATGGAGCCCCGCATCTGGCTCTCTGCTCAGCGGGGAGCACGCTTCCTCCTCTCTCTCTGCCTGCTTCACTGCCTGCTTGTGATCTCTGTCTGTCAAATAAATAAATAAAAGCTTTTAAAAAAAATATGTCCTTCAAAGGGGTAACTTCTACTCTAGGCTTCAGTGTTTTTCTATGTCCACTTGGCTTTATTTTATTTTATTTTTTATTTCCTTTTATTTTTTTCAAGTTTCTATTTAAATCTAGTTAGTTAAAATATAGTATAATATTGGTTCAAGAGTAGAATTTTCATGATCCATCATTTACATATAACAACCAGCTCTCATCACAAGTGCCTTTCTTAATAACCATCACCCATCTAGGCCTTCCACTGCCAAGGTCCCCTGTAGCAACACTCAGTTTATTCTCTGTAGATAATAGTCTCTTACAATTTGTTCTCTTTTGGTCTTTTTCTTCCTTCTACTATGTCAATCTTTCTCTCTTAAATTCTATATATGAGTTAAAACATATAGTATTTGTTTTTCTTTTACTGAAATAGATTGTTTAGCATGATATAGTCTAGCTCTAACCACGTGGTTAAAAAAGGAAAGATTTCATTCTTTTTGATTATGACTAATAGTCCAGTGTGTGTGTGTGTGTGTGTGTGTGTGTGGTGTGTGTCCCAATTCTACTTTATCCATTTATCAGTTGATGGCCATTTGGACTTTTTCCATAGTTTGGCTATTGTGGACATTACTGTTGTAAACATAGGGGTGTATGTGCTCCTTTGAATCACTCAGTTTGTATCCTTTGGTTAAATCTTAGTAGTGCAATTGCTGGGTCATAGGGTATTTCCATTATTAACTTTATGAGGAGCCTCCATATTCTATTCTAGTGTGGCTTCTCGAGTTCACATTCCCGCCAACAATGTAGAGGGTTTCACCTTTCTTCACATCCTGAACAACATCTCTTGTTTCTTATATTGTTAATTTTAGCCATTCTGACTGGTGTAATGTGGAACCTGATCTTGGTTCTGATTTGCGTTTCCTGATGAGTCTTGAGCATCATTCCATGTGTCTGTTAGCCATCTAATCTGTTCTTTGGGAAAATGTTTATATTTCTCAATTTCTTACATATATTTTTTTTTTCTGAAGGGTCATGAGTTTGATAAGTTCTTTATAGATTTTGGATACAAACTAAAAATTATCAGATCAGATATCTGAAAATATCTTCTCCCATTCTTTAGGTGGCCTTTTAATTCTGTTGATAGTTCTTCACTGTGGAGAAGATTTTTATCTCGATGAAATCCCAATAGTACATTTTTGCTTTTCTTTTTTTTCATCAGATACATAAGAAGTTGCAATGGCCAAGGTCAAAGAATTTCTTCCTCTGTTCTCCTCTAGGATTTTTAGGGATTCCTGTCTTGCATTTAGGTCGTTCTTGCATTTTCGTTTTATTTTTGTATATGTTGTAAGAAAATAGTTCATTATTTCACATGTTGCTGTCCAGTTTTCCCAACACCACTTGGTGAAGAGAATGTTTTTTTTTTTTTTTCCGCTGAATATTCTTTTTTCCACTGGATAGTATTTGCTATGTTGTTGAATTAACATATAGTTGTGGGAACATTTCTGGGTTTTCTACTCTGTTTCATTAAACTATATGTCTGTTTTTGTGCCTGAACCATACTGTCTTGATGACTACAGCTTCATAACAGAACCTGGAGTCCATAATGGCAATACTCACAGTTTCAATTTTACTTTTTATTTTGATTTTGTTTTGATCTTGATTTCAGTTTTGATTTTGTTTTTCAAGAATTTCTTTGGCTATTCAGAGTCTTTTGTGTTTCCATACATAGTTCAGGATTGCTTTTTATAGTTCTTTATTTTTTTTTACATTTTATTTATTTATTTATTTGTTTGTTTGTTTTTTGAATTATTTCTATTTTTAAAAAGCATAACAGAATTCATAGTTTTACACCACACCCAGTGCTCCATGCAATGCGTGCCCTCCACAATACCCACCACCAGGCTCCCCCAACTTCCCACCCCCACCCCTTCAAAACCCTCAGATTATTTCTCAGAGTCCATAGTCTCTCATGGTTCATCTCCCCCCCAATTTCCCTCAACTCCCTTCTCCTCTCCAACACCCATGTCCTCCGTGTTATTTGTTATGCTTCACAAATAAGTGAAACCATATGATAATTGACTCTCTCTGCTTGACTTATTTCACTCAGCATAATCTCTTCCAGTCCCGTCCATGTTGCTACAAAAGTCGATTATTCATCCTTTCTGATGGAGGCATAATACTCCATAGTGTATATGGACCACATCTTCTTTATCCATTCGTCTGTTGAAGGGCATCTTGGTTCTTTCCACAGTTTGGCAACCGTGGCCATTGCTGCTAAAAACATTGGGGTACAGATGGCGCTTCTTTTCACCACATCAGTATCTTTGGGGTAAATACCCAGTAGCGCAATTGCAGGGTCATAGGGAATGTCTATTTTTAACTTCTTGAGGAACCTCCACACTGTTCTCCAGAGTGGCTGCACCAACTTGCATTCCCACCAACAGTGTAAGAGGGTTCCCCTTTCTCCACATCCTCTCCAACACACGTTGTTTCCTGTCTTACTGATTTTGGCCATTCTAACTGGTGTGAGGTGGTATCTCAATGTGGTTTAAATTTGAATCTCCCTGATGGCTAGGGATGATGAACATTTTTTCATGTGTCTAATAGCCATTTGTATGTCTTCATTGGAGAAGTGTCTATTCATATCTTCTGCCCATTTTTTGATGTGATTATCTGTTTTGCATGCGTTGAGTTTGAGAAGTTCTTTAGAGATCCTGGATATCAAACTTTTGTCTGTACTGTCATTTGCAAATATCTTCTCCCATTCCGTGGGTTGCCTCTTGGTTTTGTTGACTGTCTCCTTTGCTGTGCAGAAACTTTTGATCTTGATGAAGTCCCAAAAGTTCATTTTTGCTTTTGTTTCCTTTGCCTTTGGAGACATATCTTGAAAGAAGTTGCTGTGGCTGATATCGAAGAGGTTACTGCCTATGTTCTCCTCTAGGATTCTGGTGGATTCCTGTCTCACATTGAGGTCCTTTATCCATTTTGAGTTTATCTTTGTGTACGGTTTAAGAGAATGGTCGAGTTTCATTCTTCTACATATAGCTGTCCAATTTTCCCAGCACCATTTATTGACGAGACTGTCTTTTTTCCACTGTATATTTTTTCCTGCTTTGTCGAAAATTATTTGACCATAGAGTTGAGGGTCCATATCTGGGCTCTCTACTCTGTTCCATCGATCTATGTGTCTGTTTTGATGCCAGTACCATGCTTTCTTGGTGATCACAGCTTTGTAGTAAAGCTTGAAATCAGGTAATGAGATGCCACCAGTTTTATTTTTGTTTTTCAACATTTCCTTAGCGATTTGGGGTCTCTTCTGATTCCATACAAATTTTAGGATTATTTTCTCCAGCTCTTTGAAAAATAACAATGGAATTTTGATGGTAATGACATTAAAAGTATAGATTGCTCTAGGTAGTATAGACATTTTAACAATGTTTATTCTTCCGATCCAAGAACATGGGATGGTCTTCCATCTTTTTACGTCTTCTTCAATTTCTTTCATGAGTGTTCTGTAGTCCCTCGAGTACAGATCCTTCACCTCTTTGGTTAGGTTTATTCCCAGGTATCTTATGGTTCTTGGTGCTATAGTAAATGGAATCAATTCTCTAATTTCCCTTTCTGTATTTTCATTGTTAGTGTATAAGAAAGCCACTGATTTCTGTACATTGACTTTATATCCTGCCACGTTACTGAATTGCTGTATGAGTTCTAGTAGTTTGGGGGTGGAGTCTTTTG
>PISX010025268.1:0-26406 GCA_004024625.1 Mellivora capensis
TAATTATATAAACAGAAGTTACTTAAGAAAAGTAAAACTTCCAAAGAGTTTTGAGGGTAACTGGCAAAATTCTAGTTAAAAAGACAGCTGAATTCTAGTTAAAATGTGAAGGCAAAAGAAAGATATTTTCAGATATGCAAGTGTTCTGAAAAAATATTCACAATTAGTGTTATTTAAAAATTATCAAAGTTTCAGTTCTAATAAATAGAGAATAATTGATAGTAAGAATTTAGAAACTAGAAGGCTATAATATAAAAGCAATTGTGGTAGGTCTAATTATATGCATAGAATGATATATGTGATATTATTATTATCAATGACTAAAGTGATACTTGTAGAAATCTAGGCTGTGAATTATCAGAAAAACAAACTATTTCAAGTAGACTTTGTTAGAGCAGAGAAAAAATTTAGGTAACATTATTGTCTAAGAATATGGTTAAGTTAGTTATGATAGGAAAAATAGTTATGTGGACCATATAGTCATTTTTTGAGTATATGCTAGATACGTAGCACAGTGCTAGATGGTGTAAACATATTTTATAAAAAGATAGGAAGTGCACTGCAAAGAAGATATTGTTATCTTATTTTACATGGCATACATCTTTTACACACCTGAACAGAATTAAAAAGATTAATCTAGATCAAAGGCCAGTTATTGCCTGAGCTGGAATTCACGAATAAATGTAGGTGGCTCTAAACATCTCTCTCCACCTCCTCCCTCAATACTACTGAAAATTCTATACACATGTTAAATCATTTCTCCAAATGGTTTTGAATTATACAGGGAGATGCCTATGTTTTGGTAATAAAAATAAAAGCAAGATACAAAAGTACAGGTAGGTATGACTTTATGTACAAATGTATCACAGAAAAAGGGTTACAAAGGAATACACCTAATGATTATTAGCTCTTGGATGACTATCTCTTTGTGTTTTCCAAATTTCCTATAAATGAACATTAATCACTTTTGTAATTAAAAGATAATTAAAGATTATTATTTTTATTTTTTTAGATTTTATTTATTTATTTAACAGAGAGAGAGCATGTGAGAGAGCACAAGCAGGGAGAGAAGGAGGCAGAGGGAGAGGAGAAGCAGGCTCCCCACTGAGCAGGGAGCCTGATGTAGAGCTCTATCCCAGGACCCTGGGATTGTGACCTCAGATGAAGGCAGATGCCTAACCAATTTAGCCACCCATGTGACCCTAAAGATTATTTTAAATTTACAAATGTTGAAAGAGTTTATTGGGCTAATTTACAGTCAAAATTTAGAGATTATATGGATTATCTATGAATTACAAAAACCTCAGCACAGTTTATCCTTATTATTAAGATCTTATAGATCTTTATTTTTTAATCTAAGTCAAATCCCAAAGCTTATTAATCACATAGATTTTCTATTTTACAGATGGATTTTCTTCTTCCAATTTTCCACAAGAACGTGTTATATTTATAATTTGGAAAAAATAAAGAATATGTACTTTTTGTATCTTTGATCAAGATAATATACATACAATAAAATGCCTATATATATATATATATTTAAGATTTTTATTCATTTGATACAGAGAGAGATCACAAGTAGGCAGAGAGGCATGCAGAGAGGGGGAGAAGCAGGCTCCCTGCTGAGCAGAGAATCCGATGCGAGGCTCGATCCCAGGACCCTGAGATCATGACCTGAGCCGAAGGCAGAGGCTTAACCCACTGAGCCACCCAGGCACCCCTAAAATGCCTATATTTTAAGTGTACAGTTCTGTGAATTTTAAAATATATTTTTAAAGATTTTTATTTATTTATTTGACAGACAGAGATCACAAGAGGCAGAGGAGATAGGCAGAGAGAGAGGAGGAAGCAGGGTCCCCATCAAGCAGAGAGCCTGATGTGGGGCTCGATCCCAGGACCCTGGGACCATGACCTGAGCCGAAGGCAGAGGCTTTAACCCACTGAGCCACCCAGGCGCCCTGGTTCTGTGAATTTTAACAAATGTGTTCATCTGTGTAACTGCCATCAAATCATGATTAAGAGAATTTCCATCATTTTGGAAACGTCCCTTGTGGTCCTTTCCAAGCAATCTGGAAACCAATTTGCCATTTTTCATAAACATAAGTGTAACTTTATAAACAATAATAAGAATATGCAATTATTATAAACAACAGAAGGAATATTCAGTCTTTCTGAGATGACTACTCCCATGTCACATGACTTCAAGCTCCAAGACGTGGATTACTTGTGTGTCCTGTTCACTACCACTTCCCCAGGACTTAACCACAGTGCCTGGCACACAGCTGGAGCCCATAACACACTCATGGAATGAAATTTGAATGCATTTTATCTGCAGGCACTTATGTGAGAGATTTTAGTACAAATCACTTTTCAGTGTTTTGTGGATTCCAAACTGGTGACTCTTTCTAAGTAATTCGGTGTTGAAATGGACCTCGAGAAGGCTCGTCGCCAGCAGCAGCGACTCCATAAGTTGTAAGTGCTTCTGACGACAGCGAGGTCTTTGATACCAGATGTCAGATGTCATGGTGCCTATTTTCTCAATCCTCCCTCTTCTATACTACAGATGACACGATTCCTTCTTGCAGGTATATCCATGGTAACCCCAGCTATGACCTCAATCAAATAGGAATTTAAGAGACTACAAGAGTTTTGTATTACTATGTGAGAGAACCGCTCATGCATGGAATCTGTTCTTTATCTAAAATTTGCAGTTGCTGGGGCCCCTGGGTGGCTCAGTAGGTTAAGCATCTGCCTTCAGCTCAGGTCCTGATCCCAGGGTCCTGGGATAGAGCCCCATTTGGGGCTCCCTCTCCCTACCCTCGATTGTGAACTCTCTCTCTCTCAAAAAATAAAATCTTAAAAAAAATGTGCAATTGCTTATGTAACTCACTATGTCTTTCTCCTTGTGCAGCTAATGATCTTTATGTCAAGGTACTTGTCTAAGGAACTGGTGAACCGTTAGGTCCTAGTGTGTGTGAAACCTACACATATATTTACTTTAAAAACAAATAAAATAATGTTGATCAATAATCTGTTATGGGCCAGGCTTTGTTCTAAGCTTTAGAGTGAGAGCAGCAAACAAAACATAAAACTCCATACCTTCATAAAGCTTATATTTCAGTGGGAAGACACAGTGATAAACAAAATATGTAATTAGACAGGATGTTGGATAAAGATGAATGTATAAGGACTACAGAGAAAAATCAGGCATGTGGCAGGAATGGCAGGGGAGAAAGATTCCGGGCTATTTTAAATGAGCGGTATGGAACTTTTGAGCAGATCTTTTGAGCAAAGATGCGAAGATCACCAGAGAAGTATTCATGGAACAACAACACTTTATCGTTCCCCTCCCCTCTCCCCCAGTCCAAAGCGGTGTGGTTTATTGGGGTCTGGGGCCATGCAGGCTGTGGTGGAGGGGCCCTGTGTCGCCATACTCTCGGGAGGAGAGAGGTGATGAACGAGGGCCGCCTGCCGCCTGGGCTTGCGAAGCTTTCCACCACCGCACTCTCTCTGACTAGAGAACTGTGAGGCCAGGCCGTCCTGGGCAGGGACTTACGGATGACCTTGGCGGAGTCCAGCTCCAGCTCTCCAGGCGGCTGGAGTATCGCCACCATCATCTTCATACGGTCCTCAGTGAGCTGGTTCTAGGGCTGGTGCCTGGAAGTTCAAGCTGGGCTGTAGTTCTCCATCTGATCGCGAATAACCATTCGACTCCGCAGGTGCACTATAGCCCCACTCAGTGCACTTGGACTTCTGCACCGCCTTGGGTCCTCCGATGTGTACACCCAGCTGCTGGCAGAAGTGGGGCCGACCCTCTTGGTGGCTGCTGGCCACCGACTTCAGCCGGAACTCTTTTAGGGGAAGGGCTGCTTGCAGAACTCACACCTGAAGGGCCTCACCCGTATGGGTATGGTTGTGCTTGTCCAGGTTGGCTTGGGCACAGAGGGTCTTGCCACAGAGGTGGCCCTGGAAGGCCCTCTTGCCCATGTGCGTGCACAGGTGCAGATTGAGATCAGCCTCCCGGGTAAAGGCGTGGCTGCAGAATTCACACGCAGACGGCCTCTCCTTCCTGTGCAGGCTGTCTCTGTTCTAGGCTGGTCCCCCCATTCCTTGCGCACGAACAGCTTCTCCACAAGGAGCTCAAAAACCTCCAGCAGCTGCAGCTCCCTTGGAACACGAAGCACTTGGCGGGTGGGGGGGGGGGGGCAAGACGTGGGGCTTGGCAACTCGGTGAAGCTTGACCCTGGGGCTCTGCAAGGACTCCTTCGTGAACTGCTTCGGGGCGGGAGGAACACTTGTCGGGTGTCTTTCTTCTCCATGTGGGACGCCAGGTGCCACGATAGCTCCGTCCTCCAGCGGAAGGTCTCCTGGAACACCGAGCACCCGAAGACCTGCTCCCAGCCCTTCCGGTAATTTCGTGGTTTATGCTCCTAGAGTTTCTCCTTCTGAAAATAACACCTTGCACATTGGACAACACTGGAAGGGATTCTCCCCAGTGTGTTTCCTGTTGTGGACTTTTAGATTGTATTTGCTAAGGAACTTTTTTTTGACAGAAAAAGGAAGTCCTGACTGTCCTTTCACCTGTTTCTTAAGTGCCCTGAATTAAAAATAATTAATTTGCCGAAGTGACATATTTCGAAGTGATACATTCTAATTTCCTTCAAAGGAGTATAGATATCTTCTAGGACGATAGGGGTTGGGTGCCTATTTTTAGAGCACAGTGGTGGGGGGTGCACAGCAGCACCTAGAGCAAGTATTACAAGCCCAGTGAAAAAATCCTCTATGGATTTGAGAGCTGACTGGAAAGTCAGAATAGGACAGCAGTCAGAGGGAAGATGATGGCACAGTGTGGGGAACAGACTGCTTGGCCTCAGTAACAGTGAAAAATATAAAGAAATTTATGGTGTGCGGGGGACCTGCTTAGAATTACCAACGAATGTTTCATATACTTCTTCTAGTCTGGAAACTTATGTTTACAGATGTTTGATAAATATCTCTCTAGAGAAACTCCTAATCCTTTACCCAGTTTTAGGATAAAAGATGCGTGCGTGCATCTGGAATTATGAAGACAGACTGAGTGTATGAACTTTGCAAAGGCAGGCTCAGTCTAACTCACAAACGGATCAGAAACCATCTTGACAGTATGCATCAGTGGCTATGTCTCTGGACTTTTTTAATCCTCTTATTTTGTTATTCTTTTGCTTTTATTTTTAACATTAAAATTGTTTGTGTTTTTACTTCTAAGTATCTAATATAAAAGTCGTTATCTCACCCGCTCCTTTAAAACACAGTTATAAAAGCATTTCTTGTATCACCACTAAATTTATTAGTTTCAGTGATATTTTGTTCCTTGTAAGATAGGAAGTTAATAGGCCTCATGAACTGTATCTAGAATACAAGTTGTACCGGTAGCATATTCCAACCTCTAAATGCCTTTCATGTCAGCATGAGAGATACCATCAGGCATTTGAAAGCTCCCGCCTATTTATAAAGATACCATCAAAACCTGCCTGATGTAGCTGACTTATGAATCAATTATCTGAACTACACCAAGTGATGTATCTATTCTGAATTTTAGAGTCATATACTTGAAGCTAAACTACAAACAGATAAACTATTCAACAGCCTATCACGATTCTTCTCTTCATGTTTATATCCATCAAATGTGGGGAGAATAAAAGCAAAATCTTAGAGATTTTACTGGGAAGCGGTAACACACATGCACACATGCACACATGCACACGCTCCTGGCTGTCAAATTACTTATGACCTGAGGGAAAATGAACACAGATCAAAAAGTAAAATTTAAATAAAATCTAGTGCACAGGAAGGATTACTCTTGTTGTAAAGGGGAAAATAACAATTGGTAAAATTTATTCTCATGAGTTCCATGTCTTAAATGGTTGAGTAGTGCTGTAAACAGAAATGACGTTGTTATAAAAGTTACAAAGCCACTGGATGTGGAGAGGGTATGGTCCTGTTTCATCCCAGAGGTTGTCGAAAATAAGCCAAACGTAAGACAGATGTGTTTCCTTTCTGTTCTGTGTCTAGGCGAGACTTCACAAGATATATTCAATGTAAGGAGCTACACTGCGTTTGTAAATATTAATTATGTCCCTTATATCGCTTGCCTTGGAGGATTCAGCTTTCAGGAAAGTGTTGCTCACGCTGACCAACCAAACCCATGAGAAATGGAAACATTAAGGTAACAATGGATTAATATAGACTGAGAAAAGTAGCAACTTTACTTAATGAATTATCTTCTCAATACAAAAACCTGTGTAGGATACCAAGTTGATATTAGAAATTTGCTTTTCTGCACAGAATTATAATATAAGAAACTCAACTTACTGCTTTCTCGAAAGACAGCAACTGCTAAGGTGAAAGTAAAAAATAAGAGGCAGGTAGGCAAAAATGCTGATGAAGGCATTTGGCGTTTAAGACAACAATAAACCAAGATTTCCAAAGTTGTGTTCCCTCTAGCAGAATCTCCTTGGGAGAGGGTGTTTGCTAGGAGGGGATGGAGTTAATTCAAAATGCAGAATCCTGTGTTTGGAAGTGTTGAATTGCTGTGTCCACCTGAAGCCGACATTGCTCTCTGTTAACTAACTGGAAATTAAATAAAAACTTAACAAAATGCAGAGTTCTGGGCCCCATTCTGGATTTACTAAATTAAAATCTGTGGGCATATCCTAGGAATTAGTCTTAATATATTTTTTAGTACTTCTTAGGCACACTCAAGCTTGAAAAACCTTTTTGTTAAAGGGGGAGTCAAGAAAGCTGGCATGGTACGCAGGAGACAGGTCAGGAATGGTGGAGGCATCACGATAAAAGTTTCGGTACTTACACTGAACATGCTGGGAAGCCACTGAGCAGGAGAATGATGGGCACACGTGTGTGTATTTAATATATTATTCTACCTGCGGGATAAAGAAGGGCAATGCGAAGAGAAGCGTGAAATCTGGGAAACCATAGTCAGAAGTGGTTGTAGGGATCTGGTCCCGAGATGGTAGTGGGTCGCACTCCTAATAATTAAAACAATATTAAAAGCCATAGCTAATATTTACTGAACCATTATGTGCCATAAAAAGTGCTTTCTAAGCATTGTCTCACTTAAATTTTAAAACTACCTTATAAGGTAGGTGGGAACTATTACTATCCTTATACAGACAAAAGAGAAAACCTCAACTCAGTAATTAAGTACTTCATATAACTAGTAAGTGGTAAGACAAGGATTCCAGTCCACATCTGACTCACCTGCCCATATTTTCAACTGCTGTGATATTGTCTAAAACGTGAAGGAGGGGCGCATCTGTCTTTCGCTTGAGGTCATGATCTCAGGGTCCTGGGATAGAGCCCCACATGGAGCTCCACGCTCAGTGGGGAGTCACTTGGGGCATTTTGTAACTGTCTTTTAACACATGAAATATCCCTTGTTCATCATGCTGGTTTGTACTCCATTGCATACTCAGGTTTTTATAAATATAAATGCAGAAAAACCAATCTTTGATATATGTATTTTTGTCCCTAATAATCTTGTGACATCCATAATAGAGGAGGACATTAACATGCACAGTTTAAGAATGTAATAAATACTCGAAAAACATTTACTGAAGGGATTAAATTCCAGGATTATTCAAGTACAGAATAATATCTTGTATAAAGCAGATACAGAAATTTTCAGTTTGCCCTGATAACTTACTGTGGTAAGAGAGTGCTTGATATTAAAATGCCCCACTCTTTTTTCTGCATTTGTTATTGTCATTTCAGGATTTGCAAAATAGACCATACTACCTTGTGTAATTGGGTAAGCCTTAGTAAAGAGATAGATAAATTGACACTATGTACAGACACAGTACAGAAGTAGCATGTAAATGTACTTTAACTAGCAAAGCATGTACAACTAATTTAAAGTTTATTATAGCCTTAGAAATATTAAAAAATATAACAAAAGTCATTATAATAGGTCTACCTTTGCACAGAAGCTAATGAGAAAGTGTTCTTTCAGGGTGCTCAGTCAGCTGAGCAACCAGCTCTTGGTTTCTGCCCAGGTCATGTCTCAGGATCATAAGATCAAGCCCTGGATCTGGCTCTACACTCAGTGGGGGGTCTGCTCAAGGTGCCCTTTCTCCCTTTTCTTCTGCCTCTCTCCCCACTCATATGGATGTGCCCTCTCTCTCTCTCTCTCAAATAAATATATCTTAAAAAGAGAGAGAGAGAGAAGGAGGAGGAGAAGGAGGAGAAGGAGGAGGAAAAGGAGGAGGAGAAGAAGAAGAAGGAGAAGGAGAAGGAGAAGGAGAAGAAGGGAGGAGACTATTCCTTCTGCAGCGCCTAGGTGGCTCAGTCAGTTAAGCTTCCAACTCTTGATTTTGGCTCAGGTCCTGATTTCAAGGTTATGAAATCAAGCCCCATGTTTGGCATGCAGCTGCTTAAGGTTCTCTCCCTCTCCCTCTTCCTCTGCCTCGCCCCACCCTCTTCCTCTCTAAAAAAAAGTATTCTTTTTCATGTCTATATTGAAAACAAAATATTACGTAGGACAGCTCCATTGCTCTTCGTAAGGAATTGACATCAAGAGATTTCGGAAGCATAATTTTTTGGTACCTGGGCAGCTGGTGATCGTGGGTCCCAGTGCTCCTTTAAAAAACAACAACAGTCTAGTGCTGCAAAAGAAATACATTTAAAGATATATAGGAATGTACAAAAAATTGAAATATTTGATTTGTGGTATGAAATAAAATTTGTGACCCTCCAGAACATATTTCTTTGGAGGTAATAAGTGTGATGTCTTCAATACTTAATGTTGTCTCATCAATCAAAGGAAATTAAAAACATTAGTTACTCCACATAAAATGAGTAAAGACCACAAGGAAGAAAATATAAATAACCAATTAACAGTTCAAAAATTATTCAAGTTTCTAGTAACCAAAAAAATTAAAATAAAAATACTGAAACATTTGGGCTTGTCTATCATATTGGTAAATGTTAAGATGAGAATAACATTCAGCGCCAAAACCAGGATAGTGAGTCTGGCATTTCCTACACCCTACTGGTAGCATACACATTTATTAAACTTTAGAGGAAATTAATTTGTCAATATGTATCAAGATCCTATGCATGAAAAATCTGTTTTTTTTTCTGTGTGCATGGCTCTGTGTAGACTTAGTATATTTTATTAAAAAATCAAATCAAATTAAAAATACAGCAGATTGCTTTAGATAACTGCATTATTCATTTCTTCTGACATAATTATTTAATTATTACTAAATTTTGAGGAGAGAACAAGAAAATATATGTATATTCCCTTTTTCCACATATTTGTTCAGTTCTGTGAAAGTTATACATCCTATGATTTTGTCTAAATTTTCAAATTTAGATAGTAAAAAATATATCAAAATGTAGGATAGTTTACATTTCTATAATGTTTTCTTTAAATGTTTAAATTATTTCAGTTGTTTTTATGTGAAAAGGAGAAATGAATTCTAATTTTCTTGTACCATTATATGTTGTTATATTCCACTTGATTACAAAAGGTAAATTTATGTCAAAAATTACTTTTGTAATTTAAATGATATGTTTTCACATGGACATATACTTAAAACTATGAAGACAGTGTTTTCTTTTTTTTCCATAAGACCCATTCTTAAGACCTAGTCTGAATTGTAGGCAGCATTTTATTTGTTGTACTCTAATTTTTAAAAATATAAAGATTAAAACAAAATAAGGATCACATTTACTTCAATGCCTCGTCCAAGCTGACTTTTTGGTACGAGTTCTTACTCCATCTGGGGTACTCTTTATTTCATTGGCCTATTTCAAGGACTAAATACACTCCTTGGAGGTTTTAAATTTCTTTTTTTCATGTTTTAAATTTCTACTGAAATTGGAAAGAAGGAGAAATAATACACAGGGAAATTATGCCTCTTTAACTCCTTTAAGACACAAAGAGGTACACACATAAAACTGTCTTTTGAAATATTTATATCTTTTGCCATGAAATACTTAGTATTTCAGGATTCATTTTACAAATTGTTTTTATTTAATGGGACCTGTAGAAAATTTTAAGGTATTCAACTAGTTATTTAATTAATATATATGTTAATTTTACAGGTGTGCATACTTAGTATAAATATTATCTATTTCAGTTTTATACACTTACTGAATTTCACAAAGTTATTTATAAAATTTTACTTCATGTTTTTAACCATGAATGTGACTATACTTTTTTCGTATAATTACCTTCATTTGGTCATTTTATTTTATAGGTATGACACTTATTTAATGAATGTTCTACAGTTACATATTTATGCTTTTTCAATTTTGTTATACTATATGTTATATTATATGTGTTATTGATATGTGTTATTATACACATTATGTGTGTTATTACACACATATTATACTACTATTATATGTGTCATTACACACATATTTTTTCATAGAATTATTATGTAAGATAATATTCGAGAATAGGAAAAAATGTCAAATAATTGCAATGTTTTAAGATGTTTGATACCTCTTGCCAAATTACTTTCCAACTTATACCATCTCCAGGACTATCAAAGGTATGATAGTACCTTTGCTTATCCATTATTTTTTTGGTTTTTCAGTATCTTCTACATTTGGTCCTCAGGAGATTTTTTTTTCTTACAGTGAAATTCATTTTCTATATTTCAGAAAATTCATTCTGCTACGGAAGAAAGGAAAATGAATAGAGTAACCTATGTGTTAAACTGTGGTGCATGTTAGAAAGACAAAGTGGATCATATATCTGAATATGGAAAGGGATGGGAGAAAGCAGAGATACCTAACTAATATTCACAGGGCACTAAATATACATGAGGCACGAGGGGCACTAAATATTCATGACATACTAAATATACATGAGACATTCAATATTCTTGCAGTCTTAATTCAGCCAACATTTGATGACTGCCATCATGGCCCCATGAGTCCCTCTGCCCTTGCAAGGAACATTCAGGCCTGTTTTGTCCTTGTGTTCATACCATCCTCACACCACGAACACTGCAAACCCCAAGAATCAGGTAGTGTCCTTTCAATTTAATTGCATTATATCCTTGGCTAGTTAAGCACCCATCTCTTTAGCTTTGCTTTGTGCTGTGTGCTCTAAATTAGCTCTAATCTTTCAGTTTGTTCTGTGAGCCTTTCTGTTTCCTAATCTCTGGGGTAGTTTGTCTGGTAGCATACTCGTACTTGGAGGTTACTTTTGTGTGAAGATAATTTTCCGCATGACACTTTCTTACCTTTGCGACTGTACATTTAAGCACTTTTCATACATTTTAAACATGTTTAGGTGGTTGGGTTTTTTCTGTTTTTGTTTTTGCTTTGTTTTGAGAGAGAGTGTGAGTGACAATTGGGGGTGGGGTAATGAGGGGCAGAGGGAGAAAAGAGAGAATCTTAAGCAGGCTCCATGTCCAGTGTGGAACCCCATGCTGGGCTGGATCGCACATCCCTGAGATCATGACCTGAGCTGAAATCAAGAGTGGGATGCTTAATGAACCACCCAGGAGCCCCAATCTTTTAACACGCATTTAAGTGTATGGTTCAGTATTATTAACTGAAAGCACAATACTGGAAAGCTGGCCTTTAGAATTTTTCACGTTGGAAAAGTCACCTTTTTCTGACATCTTTTCCCCCTATATCTCACAGGAGTTCTGGGGATTAAGGAGGAAATAATGATAGTATGTTTCGAATGGCAGAACCAGCTATATGAGAGTAAGGAATTTTAGTATTTGGGTTGTCATACTCTTTATTCTTGGCTTTCTGTTGGTGCACCAGAGTCAGCTGTTTTTCAGCAGTTTTAAATGTTGATAAAATACTTTTTCCCTCACTCTGTAGTAGTATAATGCCATAATGGTGAACATACAATTGTACTATATGTAGTTAAAGGTGATGGTGTTTGCAAGAAAGCTCCTTGCAAAGATAGTTTCATTTTGAAATATCCATACATAAAGACGAATGAACAATTCTAGGTTCCTTCTTTGCTACTGTTGAATTACCAGGAGAAACATAGAATGTGTTAGCTGCTGCTACTAGAATCCTCCCAGGATGTCTATGTCTATGTCTATCTATTTCTATATCTATCTATCTATCCTGGGAGGATTTTATATATATATATTATATTTGTAAATATATATAATATAATATAATATAGATTTATATATAAATATAGATTTATATATTAAAAAAATATATATACACTAGAATATTCCATAATCTTATACGGAGATTAGGAAGCACATAGGAGAAAGGACTCACCAGTATGACAAGTGAGGATGACAAGCTATGGGCACATGGGTGGCTGTCTCCACTCAGGAAGAATAATTCTCTCTTATTTAGAGTAAAACTTTTCCCTTCCTAGGCACCAAAGAACACCAAAATGTTCTTTCACCCTTTCAAACTGAAACAGGGACCTCATACTTATGTAGTAAAATTAAAGTTGTAAGACTCTTAGATCAAGTGAAATACTTTTATAAAAGTACTCACTGAACACAACCATAAAAGAGATGAACACCTAGTGTGGTTCCCACAAAATAAACGTTATCAACCGATAATTTAACTGTAGTCTTGAAATAAGAGTGGTTTTATTATTAGTGGAATATATATTTCTTGAGGAATTGAGAGCTTGAAATTAAAAATAGAACAGATGCCCTAGAAGTCATTTAATCTATACATCCACTAGGTTTTAATTAAAATCTTTTATACATACTATTTGCAAAAAGTACTTCTGTGGTAGCTATTGTATGGATGTTTTCTAGTTTATGGTTTCACACATACTAGGACCCAACAGTTTCCCTAGTTCCTTAGAAAAGTATCTTGACATAAAAGTCATTAGCTGGACAAGGAGGAAGACATAGTGAGTTACATAAGCAACTGCACATTTTAGATAAAGAACAGATTGCATGCATGTGCAGCTCTCTCACCTGGTAATAAGAAACCTTGGCTGTCTCTTAAATTCCTATTGACTGAGGTCACAGTTGGGGCTACCCATGGATATACCTGAGCTTGCAAGAAGGAATCATGTCACCTATAGCAGAGAGGAGGAAGGGCTGGGAAAATGAGTACCACAACATCTGATACCCGTTACCAAAGAATTCGCGGTCAGCGGGGCACATACAACGGAACCTGAGGTAACATTTCTGCTGCTGGGGTAGGGATACGTGATCTTGGGATTCATTTCAGCATCAAGTAACGTTCGAAAGAGCATCGATTTGGCGTCTACAAAGCACTGAAGAGCAATTTTTACTATCTTTACTAAAATTTCTCAAATGAGTTGACGAATACATTCTGAAATAAAAATGTATATAGCATGTCACAGAATCAAATATGTTAAAAATCCACCTACCTTTGCTCATCTCCATGAAGTTCTAAATATTGCAGAAGTCCCCAGCCCTGACTAACCTTTCTGATTTCATCCAAAATGTTTTTCTCTCAAAACATGAATTCCAGCTTTATAATATTATCTCCTGTTTCTTTTATATTATATTGGAGACTGATTTAATCCTGCTCTGATGAAGCAAACTCTTCATCTGTTATCACAAATGACTCCATAGTTTCAGCTAGAAACTTCCATATAAAACAGTGAGATGGAGAAATTTGCTCTTTGTCTCAGACATACCAGAGGTATAAAAATGCCTTGGAACTGTGAGTTTTCTCTTCTTTTGGTTTCCTTTCTTTTTCCCTGTAATTTCTTATTCTTTTTTCCCCCCTCTCCTTTATCCATTTTCTTTATGTCCTCTTTTCTTTATTGTTTTTTTTTCTTGTGTAGATCACAAAAGTTTTCACAAAAGCAAAATGTAAATTAGCCATCGCTTAAAATAAAGTCAATAATCCTTACCACAGCCTGAAATGCTTTCTGTATTGCCTTCCTGTGTCAACCTGCTGGAGCTTATCTAATTACAGGATGCAATGTCCCTGAGAAGGATTAAAGTTAAGTCTTGGTATTAACTGGGGTGACAGTCATAGTCATGTAAACTTCACCAAATATACCCAAAGCACACACATTCCCTCTTCTTTCTCTGTGTGTCTGTTTTTCTCTTTCTTTCTCCATTCCAGCTCTCTCACTTCATTCCTGATGGTTACTTCTAAGTAAAATTATATACATATACAGTGAAAGAAAGAAAAATGCTGAAAAACAAACGATCATTGGATTATTGGATTTCTGGAATCTAAGGATGTGCCTCACCAGATAGTTGTGAAGGTAATGAAGTTGTTTTGAGGCCCTCATTCTCTTTATGTTCTTTGAAACTACCCCCCTTCTATTTGTCTCTGTTACATTTACATTTAATGCTTTGCAGGTAGAAAAATTTAGACACACCTCTTTTCAAATTAGAGCTTCCTTACCAGCTGCTCAATACCTTTCTTTGTCAGTTGTCACATCTTGAAAATAAAAACAACAATGTTTATTTCATCGAATTGGAGGCATTAAATCAGAGAGTATATCTAAAGGACTTCATGTAATATAGAGCAAACAAAAACCAGTCCACACATGTTTCTTATGTCCTCATTTACCTTTCTTTACTGGAATATATTTTCCTGAAAGGGTCTACTATAAGAAAGCTAAACTAAAAGGAGAAGTTTTGTCACTGAATTGGTTGTCCTGAAAGACTTCAATTTTAAGCTTTATATGTAATAAAATGTATCAAATTTATTCTATATTGAAGGGAATTCTAAAATGTTTGAGCTGGTAGAATTGAGATATAATTTCTTTCAGTAAATCTTATCTGTTGGAGAGGATAATGTTTGAATATTCAGTTTTATTAGTCACAAAGCTTCTTTCACTATATTCTTGTTAATAAAATCATTTAAATATATGAAACACGAAAGAAAAGTGAAACATTATGGTTTCCAAATCTTTACCTGGTTGTAGATTATCAATATCTGAATATCACAGTTTTACTTTAAACACAATGATGTTTTATATCTTGCACTAGACACCATAGGAACCATTAATCTCTATTTCTAATAAAACTTCATAACTAGTTAAGTGTAGTTGTTAAATAATTTCTTTTTATAGTAAAAGCTTTTACAATTAACAAGCCAGACACTGATTCAAGTCATTATCAATTTCTCTGTGATTATTATAGCTTCCATAATAATCTGCACTCTATTAACATGGATTTGGCTGTACTTTAAAGAGCAGCATCATTAGCTTTGGTTTCACAAAGAGAGGAGAAGAAAGTAGACTTTTAAATTCATGGGGTCTCAGAGTTACAAACTAACACCAAATCTCTTGGACCAAAGACACAAATAATGTTGTATTTAATTTTGAACACAACTTATTTTCGTTCCAAACTAACTTTGGAAATTTGTATTCATTAATCATCTTTACAATTGTCTATTTCTTATTTAGATTTCAAATTTGAACAGAGTAACACCTAGAAACTCTGCAGTTACACAGCAGAAAACCTACTTAGTTATAATTAATATTTATCATCCAAAGAAAAATCGTCCCCCTAGGGGTGCCTGGGTGGCTCAGTGGGTTAAGCCTCTTCTGCCTTTGGCTCAAGTTATCATCTCAGGGTCCTGGGATCGAGCCCCACATCGGGCTCTCTGCTCAGCAGGGAGCCTGCTTCCCCCTCTCTCTCTGCCTGCCTCTCTGCCTACTTGTGATCTCTGTCTGTAAAATAAATAAAATAAAATCTTAAAAAAAAAGAAAAAAAGAAAAATTGTCCCAGAAGGAAAGTCCAAGAGGTACAGTCATGCCTCAGATATTTTGTAAATATGGTTGAGTCTAGACAAATAGTGACTAGGTAAGACAATAACGATATTCTACTAATTGAACAGATGAAAGATCAAAACACAACTAAACATCCAGAAAAGAGCATGCATTTCCAGGAGAAGATTCAAGAAAATGATTAACTTTATACATTGTTACACATGAATTTATAATTTCTGTGGTAAGGATTTCAGTTCTGTTGGAGCTAGATTAGTTCTTGGTGGATCAGCATCCTCATCTAATATAGAGAAACAGAAATCAAATACATATAATTAAATAAATGAAATAAAAATAAATAAAATACATCTGACAGATAAAACACAGGGGAAAAAAAATCTGTTTGAAGGAAGTAGACAGTTCCTGGAACAAAAAGAACCAGACAGAATTCTGAAGGGTGAAAAACTCAGAGATAAAGGATGGCTTCCTGAACACTCAAAACCCCCAGGGCATCTACTAGGCTAGGCATTTGGGGCAGCTGGAAGTCTACCGCAAAGCCCAGAGGAGGGTTACTGAGAAAGGATAGGGAAAACAGAAGAATTACGGTTGGAAATTTACAGACTCATATATATAGCTCATAGTTAATTTCCTTCAGTACATTTACCCAAATGCTGAGGTTGCATGGAGCACAGGTCTACAGTTTTGCAGAAGAATTTTGAAGAATGTACGAGACTGTTATCGTTCTCATGAGGATAGAGATTAGAGGTTTTTACTGATACAGGAAAACCCCACAGAATACATACTATTTTTATTTAAAAGTAAAAGCAAAAACAAAACAGAAACCTGGGAAGCCGTATAAATCAGAGGTGGACTCAGCCTTACTAAACTGCAGCCCAGCCTTAATTTATCATAATCTCTGGTAAGAGTAAGATGATTAGCCTCTTCTCTATCTGATCTGTGAAGTGAAGGAGAGAACTTTCCGAAATACAGAAAATAAGACATGAAAATAGTACACAAGCTTCTAGAGTATTTTAGAAACAAAGTGTCTGGAATTTGATCAGAGATTAAAAAACATGTCAAAAACCAGGATCATAAGAACAAAAGCCAAAGGAAACAGAAAATATAAATGGACATCTACATAAATGCCGATAGACATATATAGATAGATAATAGCTAGATAGATTTAACCAAAGTGACTAGAAACATCTAACACTAAATTAGATACAGTATAATATAAGATTAGAGAACTAAATGATATGACAATAGAAAATATTTGAACATTTGTATAGTGGAAAAATTATGAACATTGAAAAAAAAGTATTGTAGAAATAGACTTAAAAGCATTCCTGTTGATGAAGTCCAGAAGTAGAGGGCATAGAATACAAGGAAAAAAATCAGTACTGGAACCGTTAGGATTTGAACAAAATTAGAATAATACATTATTGGAAAAATTAGTTAAAACACATTCAAAAAGTACCGAAATACTCTTTCCGTATGAATATAATGGTAACTCTACCTAGGTATATCCCAGTATGAGCACTGAAAATAAAAAATAACAAAAATAAAAGCAGGTAGAGAAACAAAATTACATTTTCTTCAAAGCAACAACAAGAAAGCTGATGGCTGACCTTTCCATGGGTGTGATGAGAGCTGGAGGAAATTGAATTAAATCTCCAAAGTGCTGGAAGCAATTAACTCTCACCTTAGCAATCACCTATATCCAGTGAAAATATTTTTCAAAAGCAAAGATGAAATCGTTTTTGGACAATTAAAAACTAAGGGATAGTTCACAAGTTCAGAAAAACAAAAATTGAGACAAATTGTCACTAGATAATCTGTAACAATAGAAATACGAAGTGAAGTTGTTGCAGCAAAAGAACTTTATAGCAGAAAACAGAGCTATGCAAGAAGGACTGAGAGCCCCCAGAAAGGGCACATATAAGGGCAAATATAAATGAATATTGATTGAATACCGATTTACAAAATAACGTAATGTCTTATGAATTTTAAATCTCCATGAAATATGGTAAAAAATGGTAAATAAAGTTGAAGTTTCCTAGGGTCTAGTACTACTAAGAGAGTGGAAAAAATGGTGCCTGGATGGCTCAGTCAGTTAAGCAGCTGCCTTGGGCTCAAGTCATGATCCCAGGGTCCTGGGATTGAGCCCTATATCAGGCTCCCCGTTCAGAGGGGAGCCTGGTTCTCCATCTGCCTGCCACTCCCTCACTCATGTTTTCTCTCTCACTCCCTCACTCTCTGCCTCTCAAAAAAATAAATAAAATCTTAAAAAGAGAAAAAAATGAAATAAAATAATTATATTAGACTATGAAGTGTCAAATATAAAATATTTAAAAAATATATAGTGACCACTAAACAGGGAGTAAAAGATAAGTTAGAAAACTATCCAGGTAAATTTAAATAATAAAATTTTTAAAAAAGATCTTATTTATTTATTTGGCAGTGAGAGAGGGAGCACAAACAGGGGGAGTGGCAGGCAGAGGGAGAGGGAGAAGCAGGCTCCTTGCTGAGCAGGGAGCCAGATTTGGGCTCGATCCCAGGACCCTGAGATCATGACCTGAGACAAAGGCAGATGTTTAACTGACTGAGTCCCCAGGCACCCCTAAATAATAACAATTTTTGATTTACACATAGAAGGGAAGAAAAGGGAGATAAAATCATTAGACAAATGAATTAAATGCCACAAAATTTTTGATGTATTTAAAAACCCAAATACATCAGTATGTATGTTTTATGTAACTGAACAAAAAGTAGAAGACATAGATTGCCAGACTTCCTAAACAAAAAACAACTATAGCCTGGTTATAAGAGGTATTTTTAAATGTAAGGACACAGAGTGATTCTTACAGGATGGAAAGCAACAAAGCATGCAAACACTAATCAGAAGAAAGCCAACAGCCCACAATATGGACTCAAGGCAAGAAGGACTTAAATTGTTGTATTTCAAAATATGTTTCAAAATAGGAAGAATCTGTCAAAAGTTGACAGAAAACAAAGAGACAGACAAATGTATAATCCAAGTGGAAGACTACATTAAGCAAAAAAAAAAACACAGAAAATGTACAGAAGATTTTATTATAATTAAGAAATTCAACCTGTTAGACATATAGATAGTATGTGGATTCTTTTCCATAGCATATATAGTACTTCCTCAAGTTAACCATGCACTGTTATTAAAATTAAAATGATTAAATTACTGAGGGCATGGTCTCTGATTATAGTTAAATTTATCTAAAAGATAATCAAAATTCTCTATTTTTCAGAAATGAAACAAAATGCCAATAAATAAAAGTTAAATCAAATGGAATGATGATATGACTTTTTAAATAACTTAGTCACACAAACAGGAAGGAACACTTTCTAAGTTTCTGGGTTTAATTAAGCCTGACAAAGGAATTTAAAAGGAGAAAATTACTGACAAGAGTTACTGAGCAAAGTAAATGCAAAAAAAAAATCTCAACAAAGAATACCAATAGAATTTAGAAATATATACACATATATTCAAAGTCTATAAGTGTATGTTTATGTATTTATACATACTACATGAATGCTTACTTAAAATTTACTACATATGTGTATATATGCACACATACACATATGAAAATCTAACAAACTAAAGTTTATTTTAGGATTGAAAGGTTGGTTTAACATTAGAAAAAATAATCCATACAATTCACCACATTTTAAAAAGGACAAAACTCATTCAATCAACTTGATAGTTACAGAAGAGATAGTTGACAGAATTCAGTATACTTTCTACAGCGTACTGTCCCCCAAAAACACCCACAAAAAAAACTATTAACAAGTCAGGAATACTAAGGTACTTTCCTAACCTGAAAGGAAATTCCTAACAAGAGTTCCTACAAAACAGAATCATATATTTGATGAAGACTTCATGAAAGGAATGGCCCCTCCTCTTGCCATTACTGAATATTGATTTGAATCATGTCTATGCCCAAATAGTCATGAATACGAATGCTCAGAGCAGCAGTATTCCCCATAGCCACAAACCTGGAAACATTGCCAATGTATCAAATGAACTAGAATATATAACTTCTGGTCTGTTCATTCAATGGCATAGTGTAACGTAATAACAATGAATAAACCACATTTACCCACAATGAATGAAGCCGTGACATGGAGGAATCTCACAAACAGAATTTGAATGGACAAAACATAGTACAAGAGTGTGCACATATATTACACACATTATATGCTGTTGTGGGTGTGGAGAGTATGTGCACTTGGCGATGTAGCTGGAAGACAACAGAAGGATCTTTGGGGGTTTAGATCATCAGTTCGTTTTTTTATCTTGGTGCTGGTTACATTATGGTTTCATTTCTGCAATTCATCAAGCTGTATGCTTTTACACTGTATACACTTTCCATGTGACTATTTATTTAAATTAAGTTTATTTAAAATAACATAAAATAAAGATTCTGAGGGAATAGAGTGGTAAAATCCAAATATATCAGATTTAGAGGCTAATTTCGTATTGTAAAGGCATAAAAGGAAAGATGATCGCACACTTATTTTGTGTGTATATAGAGATATATGATTCTCTATAAAAAGAAATTGCTTCTTTTGATCCTATCTCTTGGTGTATGTATATGTGTATGTGTACGTGTACGTGTACATGTATGGATATGGATATGGACATCTCTTTCTGATGCACATATCATTCCTCATTTCTGTGGAAAAAACCCACCATTTTAAGATGAGGGCAGTCCAATTACTGTAATCAAATCATAATTCAAGTTTAGATCTGAAACCTATTTACTCCAGCATGATGGATGATGTCGCTTGTGAATCTCAAACTATTTAATATTAGCCTCATTGCATTTCTCAGTAGTTGGTCTTGAAACATGAGGCAATGTTTTCTTCTGCCAGTGTTCACAACAGACTTTATACAAAATTTAATAAAAAATTTTTAAGAATTTTCATCCTGAACCATCCTGTTCCTTATTCCTTTTCAATGGAATGTCCTAACACAGTATATACTAGAAAACTTAAAGTGTATACACACACACACACATACACACACACGTGTGTGTGTATATGTTCAGCAGTAGAAAGCATTTTTCATCTGTAATCTAATTGTAAATAATCTATATGTAAAAGCAGCCATTAATGTAGTTCTTTATCTTTTTGGAATAATGTGAAAAATACTGGACTTTTAAAACTATGATGAATAATGTTCTTTGCTTTACTCAAAACATGTATCTTGACTGTTGTTAACCTACCATCCTAAACTTGAACCTAATAAAATATTCTAAGCATGTGTAAAAAAGTTTAATGACAATGTTTTTCATCTATATCTTTTCCCTAAGAACCATGAGAGCTAGCCATGTAAGAAATCTATTTTTCAAATCTTATGCTATTTTTTGCCTTTTTCTCACATTTCATTAAGTTTCTATATGTATATCACTAATGAATAAATACAATAGCTATTAATAAATTTTCACATAAACAAATTAAAAATTATATTCAAGGGTATGTCAGATTTTTTTCTAAAGTACTTTTATGTTTTTATAACAACTTTTAAAATATGAGTTAGAATAGTGTAAAATTTTGTTATGTCTTCTGTAACAAATTACAATTAACACTTCCATTTATATGGTTATATATATATATATTAATATGCTATTAAATTACACCAGAGATATATGATTTCTGAATATCAGTAGAGCATTCGAGATGGAGATAGAATAATATGATGACATATTATGAGGGGTAATCCTGTATATTTTTCCCATACCAGCTTGCTTGTAAGAAACGTTTATTGATAAAATAAAGTAGAAATTACCTTCAGAGAAAATTCCAGTATTCAGCACTATTTGTGTATGGCAAGAAAATGCTCATAAAAATTATAATGCTACCAAGCTAAAGCAATTAATGTATTTATTGATACAGGTAGGGGTTCATAGATTTTTAAGGATTTTTGAACTTCATGGAGACAAAAGTAGAGATGCATTTATGGGTTTTAAACAAGATGCTAAAATGGTAGGTTGGTATTTCTGAAGATTTTCTTTGGCAAGGTAACAAATGGATTGAAGATCTATATGACTGAACTACAATGTATTTCAATGATGATGTTTATTTGATAGATTAAATTTATGTCTGTGGAAAAAATATTAAAAGTAGTAAATGATATGTTTATGCATTGGAAGACTATACTTGATCTTAGCCAAAAGGCTGAGAAGTGATTATGCATGGAAGACTGAACATAGGTAAGATGTCCAGGCTCTTTTATTGGTCAATAGCCTAAAAGTTTCTATCAAAACTTAAGCAAGTTTTTTTTTTTTGGTTGTCACAGGAAGGTTTTTTATAAATTTATATTGAAAGAGAGGCTCTACAATAGCCAAAACAATTTTGAGAAAGAGGAATAAAGTGGGAAGAGTGACTCTCCTTGAAGTTGAGGCTTCCTAGATAGCTAGAGTGATGAAGACAATGTGCTATTGGCAGAGAGAGACATAGAGGTCAGTGCATTCTAACAGAGAGCTCAGAATAGGCCCATATAGTATGTCCAATTGGTTTTTGACAAAAATGCAAAAGTAATTCAATGGAGGAAAGAGCCTTTTCAACAAACTATGCTAGAGGAAGTGGGCATCCATAAGAAAAAAAGAACAGAGCATAAGCCTCACACCTTATAAAAACTAACTCACAATGAATCATGGGGGTGCCTGGGTGGCTCAGTCAATTGAGGGTCTGACTCTTGATCTCAGCTCAGGTTTAAGCCCCATGTTGGCCTCCATGCTGGCCATGGAGCCTACTAAAAAACAAAAACAAAACAAAAAAACCAACAACAAACCATGAACTTAAATATACAATAAAAAACAGTAAATTTTCTTAAAAAAATTAGGAGAAAATCTTTGGTACCTATGACTAGGCAAAGAGTTTTAGACTTGTTATCAAACAAACAATCCATAAAAGGGAACTCCAATAAATTGGATCTCAGTAAAAGTAAAAATTTTTGCTCTGTAAAAATCCTGTTAGAAGAATGAAAGGACAAAATAATATATGCAAGTCACATATCTGACCAAAAAATCCCTCTTTTTTTAAAGATTTTATTTATTTATTTGTCAGAGAGAGAGGGAGAGAGAGCGAGCAAGCACAGACAGACAGAGTGGCAGGCAGAGGCAGAGGGAGAAGCAGGCTACCTGCCAAGCAAGGAGCCCAATGTGGGACTCGATCCCAGGATGCTGGAGTCATGACCTGAGCCGAAGGCAGTGGCTTAACCAACTGAGCCACCCAGGCGTCCCTTAACTATACTATATAAAGAATTCTTAAATGTCAACATTGAGAAACCAAATATCTAATTAGAAAATGGGCAAAAGGTGTAGACAGACATTTCACAGAGGGGATATACCAAGAGAAAATAAACATTTTAAAATATGTTCGTCATTGGCCATTACAAAAAGGGAAAATAAAATCATTTAGCATTCACAAGACAGAGAATAGGAGAAGACAGAGCTACACAAGAGAACTCTTTAAAGGTCTCTAGAGGTAATCAGCAGAGCACTGATTGGGGAAACTGTTCATAGAGAGGATAGAAACAAATGAAAGTCTTAAAGAGTACATGGTGATCACATAGGGCCAGGAATCATGCTTATTCCCACCAGCCAGACTAGAAAAATCTCCTAACTCATAGGACTTTGATAAAGTTTGGAGATGGGTCTTGCCTTAGGAGTGGTGAGTAATTCACCTTAAACTAAATACTGCTCTAGTCTTGCCAAACAAACATAAAAGATAAGACACAAAACGATCAAACTATTTCTGAGTAACATTGCACACCAGCATGAAATGTGAGAATATTTGTAAGAATAAAAAAACCATTCAGCACCCAGCAAGGTAAAATCCAAAATGTCTGGCATCTAATTAAAGATGATGAAGCATGCAAAGATTCAGGAAAATATAACTTGTAAAAAAGAAAATAAACAATCAAAACTGAGAACTGACATATATGTTAGATTTGGTGAAAAAGGATCTAAAAGCAGTTACATTAAAATAGTTAACTAGAGACATAGAGGAAATAATAAAAAGACCCAAGTACAACTTCTGACATGAAAAATACACTGAGTGTAATTGACAGCAGATGACATTGAAGGAGAAAAGAATTAGAGAACTTGAAGACATAACTATAGAAACTTTCTAAAATGAAACACTCAGAAGAAAACAATTAAGAAGTTAAAGTATAAAAGTGAACTTTGGACAGCTTCAAGAAGCCTAATATTTGCATAATGGTGATCCCCAGAAGAAAGGAGAGAACAGGGAGGCATAAAAAACACTTGAGAAATAATGACTGCAAATTTTCTAAATTTGATAAAATATATAAATTCATGTTTTCCAAGAAGCTCAATAAATCTTAAGCATAAAAACTTAAAGAAAATTACACCAAAGTACATAATCAAATTGCTCCAAGTTAATGATAGTCTTTTTTTCAAAAGATTTTTGAATCTTTTGAAGAGGGAGGGGGAGAGAGAATCTCAAGCAGACTTTGTGCTCAGTGCAGAAGGAGGCCTACAAGGGGCTTGATCCCATGACCCTAAGAACATGACCTGAGTCAAAACCAAGAACTGGAAGTTCAACTGACGGTGCCACCCAGGTGCCCGAGTGTTAGGTCATGATCCCAGGGTTGTGGGATCGATCCCTGCATCAAGTCCCACACTGGGCTCCCCCCTCAGTGGAGAATCTTAAAAAGCAGCCAGAAGAAAAAAGCAAAACAAAACATATTACTTACAGAAATCAGATAAAGATGACAGATTTCTCACTGGAAATAGCATAAGCAAGAAGAAATTAAAGCAACATCTTTAAAATATTGAAAGAAAAAAATAAAAAAATACATTGCCAACATAGAATTCTATATCCAGCAAAAATAAATTTTACAAAAGAAGATAAAATAAAGTCTGTCAGACATAAAACAAAGAGCACACCTGTCAATCAGAAGAAAAATAATACCAGGTGGAAATGTATATCTGCACAAGGAGTAAAAAATATTGGAAAGAACTATATGGGTAAAGACTTTTTTATTATTTAAATTTCTTTAAAAGGTAATTCATAAAATGGAAATAATAGAAATGGGTTCTTGGGTTTATAATATATGCAACATTAAAATATATAACAACAGTATCACAAAAGCCAGGAGAAGGGAAATGGAACTAAACTGATGTGAAATTCTTATGTTACACTTTTGATATAAAAGCGTAGGAAGGTGGATATATTCAGTTAGAGGTGTACACTATAAACCCTAGACCAATCAAGAAAATAACAAAAGAAACAAAATGGAATCATAAAAAATACTAGTTCTTCCAAAGACAGAAAAAGAGGAAAAGAGAAAGAATGGATGAAGCAAATAGAAAATAAATAGCGAGGTAGTATAAATTTACACATATAATTACATTAAATTTTAATATCTACATATTTTAGTTAAAGGCAAAGATTGTCAGATTGCATAAAAAAGGAAGACCCAGGGGTGCCTGGGTGGCTCAGTGGGTTAAAGCCTCTGCCTTAGGCTCAGGTCATGGTCCCAGGGTCCTGGGATCGAGTCCCACATCAGGCTCTCTGCTCAGCAGGGAGCCTGCTTCTCCCTCTCTCTCTCTGCCTGCCTCTCTGCCTACTTGTGATCTCTGTCTGTCAAATCAATAAATAAAATCTTAAAAAAAAAAAAAAGTAAGACCCAGCTGTATCTTGGGGAAAACAAAACAAAACAAAACAAAAATCTCCACGTTAAAAAAACAAAAGAGAGACATAGGCTATGAGTTAAAAGGGTGGAAAAAGGAATAGGATACTTGCAGCAATTAAAGGACACTTAGGTTATTATATTAATGACAGACAAATACCATTTATTTATTTATTTTTTAAGATTTTATTCATTAATTTGACAGAGAGCGAGCACAAGTAGGGGAAGCAGCAGGCAGAGGGAGAGGGAGAAGCAGGTTCCCCACCGAGGGGGGAGCCCAGTATGGGACTTGATTCAGGGATCGATCCCACAACCCTGGGATCATGACCTGAGCCGAAGGCAGACACTTTATGACTGACCCACCCAGGTGCCCCCAGACAAATACATTCATACGTGAATAATACATAGACACCCCACTCACATATGCACAGATTTTATCCCTTTATAACAGAGGCAAGAGTTTTTAAAACAATGTTTCATATGCTTCTGCTTTTCTTGAGCTAGGAAAGTTCTTTCAGGATTACAAAATGTGGCTTTGGTTATGAAGGACCAAGATTTGGAGAACCAAAAGCCCAGAGTTTATGACATCAGCCACTAGGCAGAGAAAAGAGTAAGAACGTGAGGTCAGAGCAGTTTTCCTACCACTAGAAAAGGAGATACTGGTACTTTTAGCCTGTGGCGAAGAAACACATCGTAGGGGAAAGAGTTAGGGTGTCTTTGGAGGAGAGAGAGAAGTGTGCTGGCGCAGCAATTAGGAGAGAGATAAGAGCTAATTGCAAAGTTGTAAGAAGACAGAGATGCCCCCCTGAGTGTTACAACTAACAGTTTAAAGTGATAATTTGCAAATGACAGTACAGACAAAAGGTTGATATCCAGGATCTATAAAGAACTTCTCAAACTCAGCACATGCAAAACAGATAATCACATCAAAAAATGGGCAGAAGATATGAATAGACACTTCTCCAATGAAGACATACAGATGGCTATCAGACACATGAAAAAATGTTCATCATCACTAGCCATCAGGGAGATTCAA